>SDVV010001105.1:0-27021 GCA_016164225.1 Gammarus roeselii | reverse complement strand
CAGAGATACACATGGAAATGCAATACCCCTCAGCCACCACCCCCCAACACAACACAACAACAAAAAAACAGTAACCCCCCACCACCCATGAAAAAAACGCATGTAGCACCCTGAGGCAGATTAAAAAAAACAAGATCAACACGCAAAAGAAAGACAGATGCCAGCCTAAACAAAACTCAAACAGAACATCCCTCAGCAACCTCATGAATGAAGCCAGGGAATCTGACTCCACCCCAAAACTTGGAAGGCTGTTCCACAAGTGAACACAATTTGCTCCAAAGAATGTCTTTTTGATGTTGGTATTGCAAGCCGCCCTCAGAAGCTTATAAGGATGGCCTCCTGTTCTCACATCAGTTGCTCTGCAGAAAAAAATTCTCAAGGTCAACGCCACCATCCAACCCACTGATGATCCTCCAGTATTTAATAAAGTCCGCCCTGAGAAGCCTTCCCCTTACCGAAAATAAGCCAAGCTACTTCAGTCTGGAAAAGTAATCCAACTCCGCCAGGCCATCCACATTCTTAGTTCATCTCCAATGCACAGATTAAAGTGATCTCAAATTCCTAAGGAAACCCACATTCCAAACTGACAAACAATAATCGATGACAGGTCTAATGTGCATCAGGAAGAGGGACACCATGAAGCGAGGACTATGGCAAACGGTGGATCTCAGCAAGTTGTTTCTCAACCCCAAAGCCTTCCCCACAACCACTTTGATATGATGGTGGAATTTCAGTTTCACATCCACCAACACACCCAGGTCTCTGGAAGACCAACAATCATCAATGGAATACTACTCAAATAGTACAGAGCCTGCTGATCCTCATCAGTCTACTCAGAAAACCCACAAACAAACCTCATCATAACACACTTATCTGAGTTAAGATTAAAGTTTCAAGATGCAGAAACCGTGCTGACTCTGTCCAAATCCAACTCCAAACAGGACACACCAGCAACTGCCAATTCCTTAACTTTCTGGTACGAAAGATGCCACTTTTAATCATCAGCAAATGACTTAAAAGACAGCACTCCATTGGTGGTGTAATTAACATAGATTAGGAACAGCACAGGACCCAGTACTGATCCCCCAGAAACACCACCAACTACCTCCCTCGACTCACTACAACACCCAACAACAGCAACTCTCATAGAACGACTGCCCAAAAAAGAACTAATCCAGCCAAGTTGAACTGGCCCAACTCTCTCAGCTTGTTTACAAGTGTACAAAGACAACAACAAGTCTTTTGGCCCAAACTGGGTTGCCTTTTGATAGTAATGCTGTAGTGTGGCCTAATTTTTGCTTTTCCATTTTTTTTTTGTTAGCCTGTTTTCACAGTGACTTCTTTATGTCTCTGGACATCTATCTTCATGAGTCCGCCACCTCTGCTTCCTGCTTTGTATTTTTTTCTTGCATGTGTGCGTTTTGCTCATTAATTTGCTTGGTAATGTCTAAAAATGCATAAACTATTGATCCCTATTTGTTGTTCATGTTTGTTCAAAGTTTTTCTTTCTCTCCCATTTGTTCTTGTTAAATTATTCATGCATGCATCAGTTAACATAAAAAACAGAGTTTCTGAATTCCCCCGCCCAGTTGGTGTTGGAGAGGCCCGTCTACCTACCCATATTGTTAATTTGCCTGCGCCACACTATCACCCATGAGCTGCCCACTTCATTGTGTGCTTTCATAATTTTCACTCATGGTGAGTAATGCAAGAGTTTCCTATTTTCACTTTTACATCTTCAGGGTGCATTCAAGTTCTTTTTTTGTTTTTCCAAGTGGCTGAGAGTCTTAATAATTGTGAAGTGTTATGCTGATATCTGTTTTAATTAGATGCACTTCAATTGAAATTATACTCACTTCATCTGGCAGTACCAGCAATTTTTGAGTGCATTTGTTCAATTTTTACTACTTTTATTGGTTCAGCAATAGCAGATAGGATTTGTCCAGCTTGCAGGTTTTACACTGCTTGCGTGTTTTCAGATCTTTTTGCTTTGCTTATGCTTGTTGTTCCCCTAGTCTGCAACTTCTGTAATGTGAGCCTGTACTGTATGGGCTGCTTCTTTTCTAGCTTGCTCCTCAGCTCTGCTTGGTGCCAGTGCCTGAGTTCACTGCGCACCTGTATCCTGTTGGGGACTGTGAAGATCCAGGGAAAGGTAAATTGCATTGAAGTGAATGATCTGTTGAGTGGGGGTGACGTTTCTTGTACTTGTGTGTTACTCATTAGTTGGGTGTTTTACTATATTTCAGTAGTTTTATATGTATTTTAAATGGTGTGTGAAGAGATGAGTGGATTGCAGGTGCTCTGCAATAATTTTTAGAGTTACCATCTTGTTGGTCTGTGGTTTCATGTTTTATCTTTTCCCTAGGGTGTAGCCTGGGAACACATCCTGACTCTGGTCCTGCCACCTTCTTGGAATTTGTGACCAGGTGAGGGAAATTGTGCAGTGTGGGTCATGCCTAATTGGGTATGTCAGTGTATGAGGTTGATTACCTGGCACATTTGTCAGCAAGTCATGCTTGGTTGATCATTTTTGTGTGGTTGAGATTTCTTTTGTTTATGTGGTGGGTGTCCCATATCTGTTTTTAGAAAGATATCCAGTTTGAGCATTTTTATTTTTTTGGATGAAGTATGCATATCTCTGGAGTGAGTACTTATGTACTTTGCTTGTTTTGTATGTTGTAACAGCTATTGTGTAGCTATATGCTGAGTGGATTAGGTATGCTAGTAAGGATGGCTGTACTGTGAAACACTTTTCGCTGGTCTTGGTTGTTTGCAGATGTAGAGCTAGGTTGTGGTATCAATTGATGGTGTGATGGTTGTTTGGGGGAGTGCTGGATCAGAGGTCGTCAATGGCAGTGATCTGACAGGTTGCAGTGTGCTCAGTTTTTACCAGTGTTTGAAGTGTTTTTGGTTTTCCTTATGTACCCAGGTGTGGGTTTTCCTAATAGTGGTCATTAGTAAATTGTGCTTTGCTTTCATGCCTGTGATGGCAAAAGCGTTAAACTTCCTGTAAGGTGCCAACATGACTGCTGTCTGTTATTATTGATTGATATCCAATGTATATTGCTTGTTATACTGTCATATTGGGTTACTTATAATGATACTTTCCCGGAAGTTTTCCTTTCATGAATTTTCACTCATGATAGTGTTAACCTGTGAGTTTGTAGATTGAGGTTTGCAGTGGTTTCACTTGACTGACAAGCAAGAGTTCTAAGTGTTTTTCATTGATCCATCTATGCATTCTTATGCTTTACATAATCAGATTTAAATAAGAGCATTTAAAATGTATCAAGTGTTTGTGTCATGAATATTATTGCCTACATTTATATTTAATCTATTGATGTATAAGCTTTTGATGCCAGCTTGTAATACGGACATCAAGAGGAGATTCTTTGGAGCACAATGTGTTCAGTTGTGGAACAGCCTCCCGAGTTCTGTGGTGGAGTCAGATTCCCTGGCTGCATTCAAGAGGTTGCTTGCGGAGTTTTGAGTTTGTTTAGGGTGTTGGCGTCCTGGCTTTTGATTTGTCTGCTTTTTGCTATGATGCTGGAGTGGTGGGTTGTGGTGCATGTTTGTGTGGTGGGTGGGTGTGTGTTTGTGCGTGTTTGTGTCTGTCTTGATGTGTTGCTTCTTTGTGTGCTTCTTTGTTGTACAGTGTGCTGTTCTATTTTTTTTTTCCTTCTTTTTGTCATGCATGCGGATGGTTCATGTGATAGCCAATAGTGCGCACTAATTCCAGTTCCTATACCTGTGTTAACATTGCTGTTCTCAATAGCATAATGGCGCGCATAGCTGTGCTGGCCTCCCCCGGCTCTGCTGCTCCCCACTTGCTGTGGGCCTGCTGGAGGGAGCTGCAAAGGTGACCCTATTATAATTTGATGAGTTTTAGTCAAACATTACACCCTTATCAACTTTTTTCTGTACATTATTTTTAGAGCACTGTTTTCCTGTGTATTCTGGCTGTGGAGGACATGTTACAACCTCTTGTGATGGTCAGTGGACCCAGCTGTTGCGGATATTGTCAGGAAAAATTTGTGATACCTGTACATAGCAAAGTCTAATTTCTGTGTTTTCTTTTTCTGGTTTGCAGGGAGCAGCTGGTTCATTGAGAACCATTCTGTTTCCCCAGCTCCTCCTTTTACTTGGTTGTTTTTAGATTGGCAGTGGTGTTGTTGGCCCAACATTGCCAAGCTTCATAGTTCAAACTGTTACAGCTGCTGTTGCCCCATTTTACAAATGAAGAATTTATTTTCTCAGCTTTTTTCAATTCCACCCTCTGCAATGGTCCCTGAAATTATAAATTACTGAGGTGGGCCAGGCCTAGAACTAACTGTTAGCTAGGGAACCCAGAAGAGTAGCACCAAACCACTTCAGTAAGAAGGTAAGTTCTGAAGTAGAACGTCTAAGATAGCATATTGTGTCAGTGTATTTTCTATTTTAATAGATCAAGAAAGGGAAAGTTTGTTGAAGGAAATAGCATTTAACAATGATTCTCAAAACAACTCAAATCAGCACCTGAAGATAAGCCACCGACCAGATCAACACCCACGGTGTTGATCTGAGATTGTACAGTTTCATTCCTTGAACACCAAATCACAAAGAGCAGGTACCAATGCCGGACACCTTATTTACAGTGCTAGTGCCAGTGACTGGCACTAATTTAACCGTATGGGTGTCAATGCCGAACACCATTTTTCACTAATATACTGGTGAAAGTGATATAGATGTGAGCGATTTAGCGGTGGTTTTGGTAGAATTTATCGAGCCATGACTGAAATTTTTGGATTGTATCGCTGTTCACAACTTCCACGGGAAGTCTGTTCCAATCTTTGACAACCCTATACGAGAAGAAATTAGGCGTGATATTGAGTGTGAAGCGCTTGCAAACAATTTTGTATCAGTTATTCCTGGTCACTATGTTTGCATCTTAAGTGGAAAGGCTTGCTCACTCAACATTTTCCTTACCCTTCAGAATCTTCCACGCTTCGATCATGTCACCTCTGACTCTATATTTCTCTCGCAAATAAAGGATGGGTTCACGCAGTCTCTCTTTGTACGATTTATTGAGCAGCAAAGGGATTAGTTTGGTAGCTCTACTTTGGACCTTCTCTAATTTAATAATGTGTTTTCTGAGATATGGGGAGAGAATTGGATGGAATACCCTGAGGTGAGGTCTAACAAAGACAGTGTATAACTTGTGAATCCTATTTCTGCTCTTGTACGAGATTGTGCGGGATATCATGCCTAACATTTTATTGCCTTTCTGGCGGCATTGTTACATTGCTTGGTGCTTTTCAAGTTGTTACTAATTATAACACCTAGATCTCTCTCTTCGGTGACAGGTATTTGTTTGTTTCCGGACATTGAATATTTGTGTTTGGGGTTTTGGTGACCAATGTACATAACTTCACACCTGTTCATATTGAATTTCATTTGCCACTCTTCTGACCATTCAACAATTTTGTTCAAGTCTGATTGGATCTGCTCACACTCGATTTTGGTTTGCACTTTTCCTCTTAGCTTGGTATTGTCTGCAAACTTACTAATGTTCGCAGTACCTTGCTGTCCAGATCGTTTATGAATACTATGAAGAGAACTGGACCTAACCCAGATCCTTGGGGCACGCCGCTTGTAACTTTACCCTAATTGGAGGAAGCTCCATTAAGTACGACTCGCTGCCGTCTGTCCATGAGCCAGCATTTTATCCAGTTATTGAGTTCACCTTGAATGCCGATGCTGTGCAATTTACTAACCAAGCGTTTGTGAGGAACTTTGTCGAAAGACTTCAGAAAGTCAAGGTAAATGATGCCAATCTGAGATTTTGCATCATGAAATTCAATTATATTCTTGAAAAAAAGCAGCAGGTTAGTAAGACATGAACGATTGCATCTGAAGCCATGCTGAGATTTACCTATTAACTGATTTAATTCTAAGAATTCTGTAATTTTATCCATGATCAAACTTTCCATCAATTTGCCTATGACTGAAGTGAGCCTTATTGGACGGTAATTTTCGGGACACTTTTTGTTCCCTTTTTTGGAAATTGGTGTGACATTGGCCTCTTTCCATTGAGAGGGGCAGGTGTAATTTGTGTGAGACTGGGTGAAAATGTTTGCTAGATGTTCAGCAATTTTGTTCTTAGTCTCTTTCAGTATTCTGGGATGAACTTGGTCTGGACCGGAAGATTTTGTAACTTCCAATTTTTCTACATATTTTATAACTTTGGCAGGGGTAAAGTTCATTGTGCTGAGGGCTTCAATTTGTCTTTGCTGTATGATATCCTCAGGGTTAGGAATATCCGTATTCTTTAAGGTAAATACAGAACAGAAAAATTGGTTAGGCAGGATGCTCATTTTAGTGTCGTCAGTTTCTAGCTCACCAATATCATTTTCAAGAGGGACCATTACAGATCTTGAGTTTTTTGCTTGATATATAACTGAGAAATTGTTTCGGATTAGTTTTGGCATTGGTCGCAATTTCATTTTCATACGTTTTTTTCTTATGTTTTTGGAGTCTTAAAAATCCGTCTGCTGATTTTGCCCTCATTTTTTGCAGCATCGTCGTGTGGGTGTTTCTGTTTATTAGAGAGCTTTGCTTTCTTTTGCGATTGAAGGCCCTGCAACTCTCCTTTCCAGTACTTAGGCTGATTGACTGCTGTTTGCCTGTTTTTTGCAAGGGACATGGTCATTTTCAATTTTTTGAAATGCACTCAAAAAATTGTTTAGGGATTGATGGACATCTTGTCCGAGGGTTTTATCTGCCCATGCCATTGTCTCTCTTAAGCTATCAAAGTTTGCTAATCTAAAGTTAGGGACTTTTTTTGCGGTTAGTTGACTTTATCAACTTGAGCTCAATCATAAAACAAATTCAGTTGTGGTCGCTATTTCCGAGGGGTTCGCCCACTTCAACGTTTGTGACATGAGTCGCTTGCACTGAATATAAGATCAAGAATATTGCTACCTCTTGTGGGTGTCTTTACCATTTGGGTCATAAACTTATCGTCAGCAAAATCAATCAGGCGCTGACCAGTGGCCGTACATTCTTCTGTTTCCTAATCGATGTCGGGAATATTGAAGTCTTCAACTACTAAACTGTTTTGTGTTCTGACCACATCGACGAGGGTGTTATAAAGATTGATATCATCTGCAACGATGCTCTTGGGAGGACGATAAACCAGTGTGATTTGACACTTTGTATGTTTACAGACTACTTGAATTGAAACTATGTCGTGTCTGCTGCATGGAATAGGGACTATTATTTGTAGAGTATTTTTCACGAGAAACAATACTCCTCCACCCTCACAGCCTAGTCTATCTTTGTGAAATAGGGAAAAACCTGGGAGTGTGAATTTGCTCAGATAATTTCTGTTGCTTGATTTCATCCACAATTCTGTGATGGCTATTATGTTGATCTCATCATTAATTGCGAGGACTTCCAATTTGTCCATTTTATCTCGGAGACTTCTAGCGTTTACATAGTAACATTTGAGAGTATTTTGGCTCGAAATCCTGCCAGAAACTCTTCGGCTGTGGTCGGGGGCTGCTGTGTTACTTAGATGGACTTTTTTGTTAAAGGTGAAAATGTTTTTGTTGGTTGTTCCTCTATCATTACTGCAGGGTCAGTGATTGTTAATTGCTCTGGCGGCGGCTGTTGACTCATTCCGTTGGGCAGTAACGGCGGAGTCTTGTGTTTGGCGTCGAGAAAGTTTTTTGATTTAATTTCGGTGACAAGGCCAGCACTGATATTCTGAAGGATGCTTTTGAGAGTATCAAGCCCAGACGTGTTTCTGCGTGCCTTGTTGGTGATTCTATCGAATTAATAGTTTTTGAGGTTAATCGTTGTTTCCCAATGGTCCGAGAATGAGATTTGTTGAGCTTTGCAAAACGATGCTCTGCGATTGTTTAGAAATATCATCTTGCTCAATTTGTATCTACCTTGGTTTGGATGGGGCAGGATGCCTGCGACATGGATCTTTGAGTGCAATCTTTTGAGGTTTGTTGGCATGGTTTTATACCTTACCCTTGTTTCTTCAGTCTGCCCTACCACGTCTTCTGCCCCGACTTGTAGTATGATTGGTTTAGAAGAAGGTGTGTTTTCCTTTTTGATTATTCCTTTAATATCGTCAATTTTCAAGTCTGGTTTACCGAGTATTTTTAGTTGGACTCTTTCTTTTTGCTGATTTGGTTTGGTGGAGCCGACATTGTAATCGCCAATAACGATAACGTCCTTAAGGATTTGAGAGTCCATTCCATCGGACAACACATCAAAACGGTTGCTTGTATCAGTTCGGGTGTGGCAGGACTGTCGCCCAACCTGTGATGCTTTGCCACTGACTGCCTGCCGCCTGTTTACTACATTTGTGTAGAGTGTCTTAGCAATGTTGACCTTATTTTCTATCGATTTGATCGATTTGATACGGTCGTTGGTCTCTGAGTCTAGAGCTGTAAGTTTCATTGCAGTAATATCTTTTGTTGCTTCTATTTCGCTATTTATCACATCTTTGAGTTTGCCAAATAGTTTCTGCACGCTTTTCAGTTCTAATTCAACAGCTAGCAGCCTTGTATTGGCGTTAACTGCATCATGTTGGGTGGGCCACAAGAAGCATGAGTTAACTGTGCTTTCAGTAGTTTAATCTCTTCGACATGTTGGCAGAATTTACAGCTCGCTATTTTGCCCTCTCCGTTTGTAGGCGTATTACGTGTTTGCATAGAAGAGCTACCACCATTCATTAGTTCGGGAGTGTACGATTGGCGGCAGGTTACACATTCCAGTTTTGCCGCACGAGTCATCTTGAACTTGAGTGAACAGCTACAAACCGTGAACTTTAAGACAAAGTGCTATGTTCTTTATCCTTGTAAACAGCAGATATGTGAATAATAAGTTCAACTGGTTTCTTGTAGATAGATATGAATGTACTACCTATAATTAGATACAAGGTGTGATGATTATATCGACGATACAAAAGCGGAATTTGAACGGAATTCAAACATGCGGGTTGCGATGGTTTTCTCACCTTGTATAGACAATTTGAAAACGGAATTAAAACGGGATTGTGAATCAACACATCATGAGAAACATTGAATAGCTTTGAAAAATCCAGCAGCCCAACATCTAAAATAGAGCTATCATCCACCCACTCCAAAACATCCGAGTAAGCCAGGAGAAGTTGATTTGCAGTACACCAAAACTGCCGGAATTCAAACTGATACGGAGACAGAATTTCCCAGTTGTCAAGAAACTCAACCAGACCTGAAACAATAATCCTTTCCAAGCTCTTGCAGCACACTGAGGTCAGACTGACAGGGCATGAGTTTAGAGGATCATACCCATATTTGCCCATGAACCGGGGGATCACAATCGACTCCAGCCACAAGTCAGGACACCACAAATAATGACTTCCAGAAGAGTATTAACACAGGCCTAGCCAGAGCACCCACACAATTTTTCAGAAGCTTAGATTGCAAGCCATTGGGATCCACTGCTGAGAAAGCATCCAGAGCCAATAACAAACCAAGCTACTGAGCATGAGTGACAACTGGATCAGGCATCCGTCCATTGAAGACCTGACCAGAAGCAGGATTAGGAGAAGCCTCACCAACAAAAACTGATGCAAAGGCATCAACAAAAGGTTCACTCATGCAAGTTATCAAACAATTGTAATTACTTTTTAACATACATTGAAATATGGTCTCTGTACAAAAATATATAAGCAATAGCAAGCAATTGTCAACAGCCATTTACCAAGTGAGAAGCTGTACGGGTGAACAACAGGACACTACATCAAAGGATTTTCACCTAATTCATGCCTGTTAATGTGTCTCCCGCTAATTGCATGCCCCCTAACTAATTCTCATAATGCACATTTTCTGGTCAAGTGTTATAACGTTGTGAGCCAACGCGGCACTGTGTATTGGCACCAGGTAGCAATGCGGTAGAAGCATTCGTCGCTGCTACTTGGATAACATTCACAATCATGAAAATGTGTTGTACTTGTGGTTGAAACAAACTCTCACATACAATTAGTGTACATACCCTTAGCAAATTTTTGAGTTATTGGCCCCGTTATTCAAACTCCCTATACAAAGTTGACAGTTCTGCATAAACTCATTTGACAGTCTTTAAATCTTCACCCTCCTTACCCTTGCTAAGCTATTCTATACTGCCACTCTATGGTAACCTTGGTCTTAAAACATTGATGGACTTTCTGGTATGAACTATGGTGATAGTTTGAGGAGCCTGGATTGGTTTTCCATTAAGGGCCGGCTCCTTAGGGCAGACCTGATCAAATGTTGGAAAAATTTGCATGGGAACTCACGAGTATTTGCTAACTTTGTTTTCTTTGGCTCCAAGAGTTGGTACTAGAGGTCATGGGCTGAAGCTGGCGTTTCCTCCTCGCTCCTCTGATGTCCGCAGTAGGTCCTTCAGTGTGAGATGTGTTGGTGTGTGGAATGGCTTGCCTGCTGAGATAGTGCAGTTGACAGATACCACTCGCTATAAGCAAGCCCTTGCTGATCTGATGCACGAGGAATTCTTATATTTTGACTAGGCTGATGAATTTTAATACATTTGTAGGGATGCATGTGTGAGCGTGTATGTATTCTTTTCTTCTTGTAGTGTATATGTATGTGTGTGTATGTGTATGTTTTATATTGTGACCAACAGAACTGCTGTATGATCAGTTGCCTGAGGAACAAATTTCCAGTTTTTTTTGCTTCATTTTTTGCTGGTCTTTGCAGTCTGGAGTGCTGTGGCATTTGTGCCTCCTGTCATGCTCTGCACTATGGCCTCGCTGGGATGTGGGGTGGTCTTGGGGCAACCAAGGTGAGAAACCAAGGTGAGAAACCAAGGTGAGAAAAACCTGAACTTGACATTCTGGTTCCGCCCTCACTTTAGTCTAGAGCTTTTGCTCATAGTTAGGTCTCCCAAGCATTGTGTTCTAATTTCATAATAAACTCTAAAACCATCAAAGAGTTTAATTCTGCACCACCTAAAGTACTGTTCCCTGTTTTGCTACCAAATAACTAGTCTGGAACTGCTTGCCAGAGGACACTGTGATAAATATTAGACAGGGGCTGTAGGTCCGGGTCAGGCACTTCTAAAACAACACCCAGCTATGTTATTGAAAAAATGCAAAAGGTACTGTCAAAACCACTTTAAATTTTGAGGCCATCTTTTGGCTCCTCTGATATCCCACAAACCATGCAATCATCACCCCTTTAGCAAAGGGAGGTAAGTAGCCTCACAAGCCCTTCATATTAGATCAATTTTTTTGACATAACAGTCAAAATATCTGAAAGAGTAGGTAATGGCAGGATAAATATAAAATATTATTCAAAAAAACAAATGGTTTCAACTCCAAGCAATGCAGTTTTATAAGTAAGTGCAGCATTTTGACTCAACCAACTACTGTAGCAAAATGATTGAAATAATCAAAGCAGTGTGTGATGGATTAAATGTGGATGTGATTCATCTAAATTTTGCCAAGGTTTTCAACAAAGTAGATCACAGTCTACCGTTATCAAAAAAACATAGTGCAGGTATCCAATGAAATCTTAATGCAAGGATCAAAACTGTTCTTAAGGACAGAACCCAAAGTGAGGTAGGTAATGGGGAAACCTTTGACCCAAAGTCCGTCGTTGGGCACCAAGAGGCAATGTGCATAGCCCATGTTTTTTCTTATTAAGGCTAATGATCTGAGCAAAAACAGGTCACAGTCATCAGTCTCATGCTTAACAAGATTCCAGAGTACTAGGCCTAGTGAAGGATGCAAGAGATGTAGAAAATTATGAAGCTGATCTTTTCTTTTCTTTTCAAGTGGATAGGCAAAAAAACATGCAATTAAATGAATTCAAAATTGAATTGCTAAGATATGGAAAAAATTACCTAAAACCAGTCTACATATCAGTGAAGCAATAATGCAGATCTTGAAGTAAAAGAAGGCCTGTGTGCTTCAGGCATACAAGCACAGAGTAATGCTTTAATTAATGAACAAATAACAAAGGTCAAGGCAAATGGCCAAACACCGTGTTCCTGGGCCATGAAATCCATTCTGTCAAGAGATAAAAGGGCAATAATGACTTAGGAAATAACTAATACAACTATTTATATAATATTGCTCTTTTCTTGGGATCCCACATAAAGGGAAAGATCTGAAAAGACTTTAAGCAGTACAAAGATGCTTCACATCAAAAATGATGGATGTAAAGGGAATGGATTATTATGACAGATTGAAGGGCCCAACATTATACTCAATCCAAAGATACTATGAAAGATTCATGGTCATACATTTTTTTGGAAAATTCAGGAAGACGACATGCTGTTATAGAGCGTTCTCATTGTTGTCATACCGCCTTACTTGTGATTTTCATTTGACTATAATTTTCTCTTACATTCTAGAATGAGCAGAGTATTGCTATAAAAAAGGTTGGGAAAATGTGATTAAAAAGTGGCATGGCAGTGACATTTTGTTGCAATAATGTGCTCAATTGTTAGGAAGTAACAGCTTCAAAGACATAAGGGGAGCTTTGAATCTTGCTATGGCCATTCCCTCTCAAGTTATTCACTATTTATACTCTGCAATCTCACAAGTGATATATTTTCATCAATACATGCATGATGGTTGCTGACCTGTCTGTATTAATAAATTGTGCAACATTGACCAGTTATACAACCAAACCTGGATTTATCACTTTTTATCAGATACATGTTGTGAATTCTGCAAATATTTAAAGAGTATATAATGTTTTGAAGAAAGATTCATACATTGGAAAAGTTACATGTGTCATAAAAGATTGTAATCTTATGAGAGGTATTGAATAAATATGGCTAAATGATAGTATGCGTAGCATATGAGATGTGCCTATAATGTTGTATGTTGCCTTATGTGTTCTTTCTGGCTGCTAAGTGAATGGAGCCTTGTATTTTGCCTATATTAGTGAATGGCTGTTCACTTGACAGCATTTTTGTCTGCTGGAAAGTATCCTACTTGGCACTGTTGCCCTCCACTGTGTTCTTCATAGCTTTAGCTGTCCTTTGTGCCTTCCATCTCACTTGGATAAGATGATTGAAAATTATTGCTTAGCCATGTCTAAGCCTCAACACCTGTCTTTGGTGTTCAACCCATTTGTGAATGGTATGAAATGTTGTATTAAGCATACAGCTATAATATTGAGTATCGTGTCCATCATTTGACAGAACTTTTTGAGTATGTAGTTTTAATATCCTACAACTTTTTGTGTATACAATGTAAATGAGTTGTGTTTATTCAACAATGATCATTTTTTAAATTGGTTGCTATTCCACCATCATGTTGGAGAGGTAGTGAGAAAGGAGTCCGGGTTGGCCAACAACCTGCTGAGATCCACCTTTAGGTGTAGTCCTCACTTCATGGAGTCCCTCTTTATGATGCACATCAGGCCTGTAAGGGATTATTGCTGGTTGGTGAGGAATGTGGGTATTCCTGGGGATTTGAGATTGCTCGACTCCGTGCAGAGGAGACGGACTCCGAGTGTGGATGGTCTAGCTGAGTTGAATTACTTTTCCAGACTGAAGCAACTAGGCTTATTGTCTGTAAGAGGAAAGTTTCTTAAGGCTGACCTCATTAAATACTGGAGGACCATCTGTGAAATGGTTAGTCTAACCTTGGGGGTCTTTATAGGTAAGCTACTGATGTTAGAACACAAGGCCATCCCTATGAGCTTTTGATGCCGGCTTGTAATACTGACATAAAAAAATCTTTGGAGCACAATGAGCTCATTTGTGAAACTGCCTTCCAGGTTTTGTGGTGGGGTTGGATTCCCTGTCTGCATTCAGGGGGTTGCTGGCGGAATTTCTGGGTGACGTTCTGTTCAAGTTTGTTTAGCTTTAGAGGGATTCTTCTTTCACATGTTCATCCTGTAACCTTGGAATCAACTTGCCAGATGCTCCATCTCTGTGGGGGTGGCTCATGCAACTGTTCTTTTTCCATTGTGCCTATGTGTGGGCGGTGGGGTGTTTCTGTGTCTTGGTGTTCATGTGGTGTTGGAGTGATGGCTGTGGGTTCTGGTGTGGGTCTGTCAGGGCCTCTTCTGTCGATCATGCTGTTTGTTGACAGGCAATGGTGTGCAGTAATTTTGCTTGAGCATGAGTATCTGTGCGTCTGTCATGATGTTTTTGCATTGAAGTGGTGGCTGTGTGGGTTGCTGTGTTTTTTTTTAACTCTGTGCGCCTCTCTGTTGTATGCTGTGCGGTGCACCATTCTGAAAAAAAAAAAAAATCATGCAATTTGTTCATATTATAGCTAATGGTGTGTACCAATTCCAGTCCCTTAAACCTATGTTTACAAAGCTCTTTCAAATAATAAACTGGCGCGCATAGCAGTGCTAGTTTCTCACAGCTCTGTTGCTCCTCACTGGTTTGCAGTGCTGCTGGAAAAAAGCTGCAACGGTAAAAGGCAAAGATGCAAGAATATCTGCCACCTCAGCTTGCCGATTGCAGTGACCAATTGAGTTATGTTCCTAGCCTTCCAGGAGAGCTTTACCAGGTGATATTTGTGTGCTGGGGCTGAGGAGTGATGCTATCTGATGTTTCTAGTCTTTAAAACACTGCATAATAATGTATATACCTTGAAGTACTTTTACTCAATATATGTCCAAAGGATGATTTATTCTGTGATAATTGTGCATGAGGCAATATTGATATTTTTGTCACATTTTACACAGCTGTGAAATTTAGTAAAATGTGAACAGTATTTACTTCTAACTAGAATATGAGTTTATATTCCATTATTTTAAAAGTTCTGAAGTTGATTATATTTGTAGATATTGAATCTTGTAGTGAGTTTATAAAAAAGTTTCCTATCTGCTGACCCTTATGAATCCATTTGTAAAATGGAAACCTCAACTTGTGTCTTACACCTTGCTCTTCCTTCATTCATTTACTGCAGAGTTGATAATTTTTTTTTCAAAGACCTAGCCTCTTGAGCCAGGCGCTCTGATTTTACCAGGTTGTCAATAAATATTGAAAAAAGTCTCAAGTTTGCAATATTGGTACCTGTCCTTGAAAACCCAGAAGACAGAAATCACTGAGATAGAACTGTTTGCCAGAGGACCCTGGAAGTATTGAAATACGTTTTGTGCTGTCATCTGGGCCAGCTACTAGCTATTTAAACAGTCAATGTCAATGAAAAACAAACAAAAATGTAACAAACGTGATGAGTATCCTGGCAAAAAATTGGCAGAGAGTATCATTTCAAAATGCCACAACTGACAGGGGGCTAAATGATGCAAATCAAAGCTTTCAACAGTTTCACATGCTGGGCACCTCAGTTATACCATCGCATGCCAATGGAAATAAGTGAGATCAAACATGAGCCGCAACTGACAGCCACAGCAAACATCTCACCGTTCATAAGCTAATTGGACCAGTACCTCAGCAGTGTTCCCAATTCATTGCTAATCAGTGGGTACAACTTTAGTCAAACGCAACGTCGGACCGCAGGATCCGACTGGCGAATGTGGCAGCAACAAGCAAATGCTGATGCCACAGCAGGTTACACCATCTACAACGGCAAAAAAAGCTCCGAGCATCCGATTCTTGTTCTTGGTGGCATGGGGTAGTGTCTTTTATCATACATACATGGCTGATGAAACCCACACAAGGAGGCTCAAAGAAATTTGCTGAACCAGCAAAAACCACTGCCAAAGAAAGTGTTACTCGCAATCTTGACCATGTTGCAAAAGCTCAGCTTTCCATAATGAGTTCTGATTTGGAGCAGTTCAAAGGCTCATCACTGCAAAACTGATTTAAATGCCTCAACCATTTACATTCATAAAAAAATTACCAAGGTCCAAGACCACTCTACCCCTTGAGGTAGCTACACAATTTGTAGCCTCATCACTCATTTCTCAAAAAAAAAATCCTACATGAAGACCACTTGACAACAACACTACCCAAACTTTCTAAGAATGATTTCACCCTTCACAAGTTTCACAAGACACATTGCATACGGTGACATATATACACCTACTTTGCCCTGAGAGCAATTCTTGCAAGTCAATACCATCCCAAATAGACTGGGTAAGACCCCCCCAGTCACTGCTTTCTTGAGGTCACAAAGAAGGCCTTTTGGATAAAGTCCTCTTATACACATTCAGGACACAAACACTTACACACACAAATGCTCAGATTGTCATGAAATCCCCCCCCCCAAAAAAAAAAATTGACTTGGCAAACTGCATGAACAATACTAGGCATTTTATGATGACCCAGGTTGATGTCACCTACCTGTAAAATTCATAAAAGGCTGTCAGGGCCAAGAAAAAAACACCACATTGCCACCAATGTTAGATCACACCACACATCAATGCTCCATCACATAACCACAAAACATACTTATTGCTATAGCTATCAGCAACAACCAAGTGTTGGTAATATATGAGAGGTTACATTAATTGCTTGATTATTTTAGCATGTAGCTTATGGATCAAAGCATTAGCAAGTTAATGTTTCAAACATCACATTCAACCAAGTTTACTCAAGAGACATGGAATGGGCAATTAGCCTACTTCATCAGTTTACTGAGGTTTGAATATCAACCACACAATAATTGAACACATAATGAACACTTTCAGTTATTAGGAAGATCAAAACTACTCAACGCACCTCAGCATATCCCAATTCTTCATTGATTTTATCAAAAGTAGACTTGTGAGGAGATTCTGATGCAATGGAATTTTCTTCAGCTTGTCCAAAGTGCAACGAGAAGAAAGCTGAGCCATCTTCAGGTGGAGAAAAGGCAACATCGTCCACGTCATACCTAAAACAGTTAATAGTGAAAGTCAGCACTGCATAGTATCAGTTGCATCATGAGCAAAACCACATGGTTGTTGAATCAATGCTGCAGCCAGAGGTCTCTTTAAGCTCAGCATACCTCCTCAAACCATTATGGAGGAGCAGCTTGGGAATGCCAACACTTCAAAAGGGTTTTCATCAATAAAAGGCTTTATATAATTTGCACAAAATTTTGGTCATTTCAGCTAAAAGGTCATATTCAGGATATTTATTTTGTATAACACATAGCTACAAAACATTGCAACAAATTCATCAGTGTAATTTTATTTATCTTATTCTAAAAAAATAAACAAAGGGACTATAGATTTAGCATCAATCTTGTTGTTCAGCTTAAATTTGAAACAAACGGTTGCACTGAAGCTACATAGAGGGCATCAGTAGAATTATGTTGACAGAAATGTTCCCCCAACTCCCAGTATTTGAAACATTGTTGCTAAATTTAAAGAACTTGGCACCATACAGGATAGGCAGCATCCTAGTTTGATCTTAGAAAGAAAGAAGCATAGACAACATTAAATCTGTTTGGCAAGGTGTTGCTGGTACATTACAGAAATCAGGAGCTACGAAGGCATTTGGATAAGCACTAAATTATCTAAAGCAACTGTGTGGTGCAATTTTTTTCAAATTTTATCTGTTTAAAATTAAGCTTGGAGAAAATTAGTCAAAACCACTGTGAGAAAAGATCAACCTTTGTGGGTTATTGATTGACATGCTTCAAGAGGATGATAAAATTTGTTTGCTGATGATGACCGAATAAGTACATTTTTACTTAGCAAATAGGTTTGGTTCGCACATAAATCTAGAGATTTTGGAACAGAAAACCTGCAAGTTATAGTATCGACCATGGTGACTCGCCACATTTTCAGCATTCCATCATGTGACTCAAAAAGTACATATCCTAGAAACATTGTACTTATTGTGTGTATAGCTACCTTTATGACCACATGGCACCGTAAGTGTCAATATTCCATCATTCACCCACAAAAAAGTTTTTTACAAAAAAACAAATAGCAAGCTGAGCCCCTAAACAGGGTTGATTCCCCGAATCAAATCTGATGATTTTGGGCCTCCCATATATCAATATAAGCACATAGAGATTTGGGTGTCATTGTGGACACAAGTCTAGATTCCACAATCATATTCATCTGGTAGCTGCAGAGGCTGGTGGGTTGGCAAACTATTTGTTGAGGTCAATTGTCTGTAACATCCCCCATGGTGATTCTCCGCAAACCTTGAAATATAAAACAAGTATGTAACTTGGAAACTTTGTAGCTATCCTCTAAATTACAGACACTGTGTATAGCTACTATTATGACCATTAACACAACAACACAGAACCCTCCAATACTTCATGAGGTCACTTCTCAGCAACCTGCCCCTGACGGAGAACAAATTTCAGAGCCAACAGCCTGTCGAGGTACGACACCGCAGATAGACCATGCACCTGTTTGGTCTATCTCCTCTGAACAGACTCGAGCAAAGTCACATCCTGGACATATCCAAGATTTCACAGACAAGAACAGTAGTCATGAATGGGCCTGACATGCGTCACAAAGAGTGTGACCAAAAATCTGGGCTTTTGTTCACTGTGGAGCTTAGCAAATCACAAAAGACCAGTAGCTTGTTGCACAACATCCATGACATGCCTATGTAATTTAAGGCCAGCATCCACATGAATTCCCAAATCCTGTTGAACTTGGACAAACTCCAACCAACCCCCCCCCAAGAGTGTTAACTGCCTAAACACCAAGACCAATCCACCCAGCAGAATCGTCTGCTAGAACGTAAAACAAAACACTTGCTGGGGCACAATGACCAATTATACAAAAAATGCAGTTTGAAATACTTTGTTTCAATACCCGTGCAAAGCAAAAACACCCTCAACAACTTCATGACACCGGAGACAAATAAATTTTTAAATCATCAGTGAACGCGCCAAACCTAGACACACAAGGTCATCCCTTAAGATTTAATAGATGAAAAGAGGATTGAGAAGGAGGATTGGACCCAAGACCAACCCCTGAGGAACCCCACTCAGAACATCCCTGGGTTCACTATTCACTCCATCAACGCCAACTCACACCATTCGAGAATCGAGAAAACTACCAATCCATCTCAACATGACCCCAGAAACTCAACATCAAGGGCCTCTGAAAAATCGAGCATGGCCATAACCACAGCCAAGCAGGCATCAACAGACTTTACTACATCTGAATAGACTACCAACATCTGAGCCTCTGTTGATCTTGCCTTCCTAAATCCAAACTGTCTGGAAGAAAGGAGCTGGTTTGACTCTCAATAGTCCACCAGCTTGGCAGCAACAATCCTCTCCATTGACTTGCAACAAACCAAGGTAAGGCTAACATGACAATAGTTAAGGGGATCGTATCTTGATTAGCATTTTAAAAATGTAACAGACAGTGAACTCTTCCATGCATTAAGGAGTAATTCACTCTGCAGAGAAAGGTTGAAGATTACAAAGAAAGGCTGTGTCAGTTGCACAGCACACTCCCTCAGCAACTTTGGGTAAAGTCCATCCAGGTCCATTGCTAAACAAACATTAAGCCCAGCCAGAACGTCAAAGACATTGTGATCTTATGGCAAACTTGCTCAGTTTGCCATCAAATAACTGGGGAGAAGCAGGAGTGGGAAGAACATCCACTCTATACGCCATAGAACGCAGACGACAGGAGCTCAGCCATCTCTAGTGTGCAAACCAGCACACTAGCAAACCAGCTGTCGATCTGCGTCACAAAGTGGTCAAATACCAACACCCAACCTTTTTTCTTCCCTAGGATGTAAGCATGGAACAGCTTTGGGGAGTCACTATAACATTGAATTAGGGATTCCTCATATTGAGATTTGCTGGATAACACATGATTTTGAAACTGACAGTTGAGATAAAGAAAGATAGCTTGTGACTTAAGTACCCTGTTCATTCCTGCCAAACCTCCTTCTTGAGACCTTGTTCTCATTCCATGCATTTGCCCTCCTCACCTCCAACCCATGGGAAAGCCTGACCATGAATCTTTCAAAACTTCTTTGGATTGAGTATAGCCTTAAGGCGTTTTATGTCATGTTAGTAAATTTCCTTTATCCCTGTAATATTGAAGGTGAAGCTTCTTTGCACTGTTTGAAGCCTATTCAAATCTTTCTGTTCATGTGGGATCTAGAGAGGAGAGCAATAGTAAATGACTGGTTGTATTAGTTGTTTCCAAAGAGTCAACATTGTACTTTTACCTCTAGCCACTACTTTTACCTCATGCAGCCACTGGCTGCAACTTTTGCAATTTATTCATGGAAAGAAGCATTGTTAAGCTTTAGTATGCCTGAATCAAGTAGGGTTTTGTTTTCTTCTATAGCTGTGTTATTGCTAGAATTATATGAAGCTATGGTTTTTAGGGCATAATTTTTTCCGTATCTCAGCGATTGAAATTTAGATTTGTTAAATTGCATCATCACAAGTTCTCAACAATGCCTAGTACTCTGGTATAATCAGCAAAGCAAGAGACTAATGAATGTGGACATTGATGGACTTTCTGATTTGGACTATGGTGGTTGTTCAAAGAACCTGGATTTGTTTTCAGTAAGGGTCTGCTTCTGAGGGCAGACCTTATAAAATACTGGAAACTCAAGCATGGTAAATCAGAAGATTTGTAAAATATGTTTTCATTGGTTCCAAGAGTTGGCACTGGGGGTCATTTGCTCAAGTTTGTTTTTCCTCCTTGCTCTTCTGATACACACAGTAGATCCTTTCATGAGAGATGTGTTGGTGTGTGGAATGACTTGCCTGCTGATGTCTGCTGTAAGCAAGCCTTTTCTGATATGATGTATGATGAATTTTCAGATTCAACTAGGCTGATGTAGTTCAATTTGTACATAGTCTTGTAAGTAGGTGTACCTTTTAATGTTGTGACTAACAGAATTGCTGTATGATCAGTTGCATGAAGCACAGATATCCATATTTTTTGCTGTTGCAGTTATGGAGTGTTGTGGCATTTGTGCCTCCTATCCTGCCTTGCACGCTGGCATTGCTTGTATGTCGAGCGACCTTAAGGCCGCCAAGGTAAGTACCCAAGGTGAGTAGCTATCTATCATCAAGCATATAGCTACCTAGCTAGCTAGCAAGCAACATTTCTATTGCTAAATTATTAGTTTCCAGAATAACAGTTAGCTAAAGGGGAGGGGGGGGAAGCATTGACCAGGGTGACTTTTTGCATTTTCCATAAACTATAGAATAACTTGATAGGCATGTAATCTAAAAACTTTATATTCAAGCAATTAATAACTAATATTGTAACTATTAAGCACCATAAGCTTCAACATTTCATCAATAACCTAAAATTCAGTTAGATATAACAACCTGTGTATGGGGCCATTCACTGGAGACAGAGCTCCCACTATTTCTAATGATTGATAAGAAATTTGAATATGAGAGTGGCAATCAATTTTTTGTTATAATGGTATGTATCAGCATAGTAAAAAAATAGTATAGACATACGTATAGACATACAGCCGTTTCCCCCTAGTTAGGGGGGTGACTAAGCTAGGCAGACACAGAGGGGGGAGGCGCCAAATCTCCCCGCCACAAGACCGCCGTGTCCCTGCCGAGGCTTGAACTCGCGACATGCAGCACCAGAGGCTGACACTGCAGTCGGATACGCTAACCACTCGGCCACGGCGGCCGAGTGGTTTAGCTTCTGACAGGTGCAACTCAATGTATGTCCCATACTGCAATTTTTCTTGATCTCTCAAATTTAATCACCGATATCAAACTTTTCCCTTCTCCTATCACTTAAATGATCATGACTCAAGCAGGTATGTTTACCTATACAAATACTAAAATATTCTTCCCATTGTTTACTTATGATGAGGTTGCTTATCTGGTGGATAATGGAATGGTGGTTCATGTTGTCTTCCTGGATTTCTCAGAGGTGTTTGATGTTGTCAATTACTCAGTTTTGTTGACTAAACTGAGATGTCTGGGTATTCTTGGTGGATTGTTGGATTGGATTCATAGTTTTCTGATTGGGAGGCAAATGTGAGTCTCTGTGGGATGAGTTATCAGCAACTTCCAGGAGGTGACCAGTGGAGTACCACAGGGGCTTGTGCTTGGTCCATTCTTATTTCTGCTATACGTCAATCATGTTGCAGTAGCTGTGGTTTTGTAAGTGGAAAGCTTTTACTGATAAAATCAAAACTTCATTTGAGTTTCCATGCAATGTACAAGCAGTTTTCCCAGGTTTGTCTTAGCAAGACACCTGAATTTAGTGCAGTCTGTGTCTCTGTCATGGAATCTCTTATTGAACATTGACAAGTGTCCTAAAGCATTTCTACAGGGTTCATCTCAAATGGGAGAAGCTTGATGATGGAATAGCTAATAATTGGAATGGTGTGGTACTTGAGCTTGTTGATTCCTGCAGGGACTTGGGAGTGCTTGTTGACTCAAGGCTGCAGTTTCATCAACATGTGAAGAGTGTTGTAGGAAAGGCTTACACCCTGACAACCTGTCTGCTTTGCTCTAATGTCAATAAGAGTTTTGTTTTCATGGTGTATTGGTTCATTACTTACATAAGACCCATCTTGGACTACTGCTCATGTGTGTGGAATGAGGGATATTTGGGGGATCTGAGACTTTGGAGTTTGTGCAGTGGTGGTGGACAAGGGGAATAGAGGGTCTGGGTGGAGTGGACGAAGGTGAAAGGCTCTGAGCTTTGCAGTTGTTTTCAGTCAAGGGGAGGTTGTTGAGTTTGGATCTGGTGAAGTGTTGGAAGATTTTTCCCTTTTCTGTGGATTTGGGGTTGTCTGCTCTGTTTGAGCAAGCTTCAGATATTGGCACCTATCATTCTTCCAAGATATTGGCACCGGTCATTCTTTCAAGCTGGCGGTTCCTTGCTGTCGGACCAGCTATAAACACACATTCTTTCATTCTCGCTGTGTTCAGGTCTGAAAGAGTCTGTCCTCTGATGTGGTGCAGCGCAATTCTTTCCCTGGCTTCAAGAGGGCCTTGGCTGAGGAGTTGGGGGGACGGGGGGGGGGGTTGTAAGAGTTTTGCTGGGCATAGCAGATTGGTTTTGTGGTTTTGTTTCTGTGTTTTGACAATTGTGTGCAATTGACTCTCAAATTATTTTTATTGATCAAGTAAGTGCAATCTGACCAGCCCCATGCTCCAGTTTTAATACCAAATTGTTCTTTAGATTGCTGGCACGCTAAGGTATACTGCCTCCCATGCCGGGAAGCCCTGTTGGTGGGGCTGCCGGGGCTGTGGGGACTACGAAGGTGAGATCTTACTTCCAGGCATTTGCACTTTTTCTTGTTACTGCCATACCTAGTGCTTGACCTCTTTAGGTATTTGAATGCATGGTGCAGCTGCAAGTGACAATTGAGGGTGCGTGCAATACTTGTCCAGCCTGTTCAACAAATCTGTAACTTGTTCCATAAGAAGTACCAATGCTGCGGTGCTCCTCTGAGAACCGATTCAATTCTGTAGTTACCTGTATACAGCTCTGCTGTATACTGGTATGTCACCCTGTTTGTGCGCCTGACTTAGCCGTTTATACCTGATTTACCCAGTAAAACGTGTTGTTTACCATCTTGTTCCACTACTGCATCATCATCAAGTAAACTGATCCCATTAACTTATCCTTCTCTAGTCATTTGTTGCCATAGGACAGCACATCACTGATCAGCTAAATCCCAAATAACTTCCAGTTGTGGTAGAAGAATTGTCGACCAGGGACCAAATACTTCAAGCCTATTATCTACCATCAAGTGGTACAGGATCAGTCGGGTGAGTTGACCCAATTTTGGTTACCTGACCCCTTAGATTGCACCCTTACTAACATCTGTGGTTGGCTCAGCAACTTGCTCTCCCAGCTTTGTTGTCTTGTTTCATTTGTGCTTGTGTCAATGTTTCCCAGGTGTGTTCTGCGGCAACAGCAATGTACACAGTGAGGAAATGGAGGCAAAACAGATTAATCACCCACCCTATCAGTCTCAGTTGATAGAATCAAGTCCAGAATATTTCCTAAAGTCAGGGTGAGTTCATTCACCAATTGGGTAAGACCAATTTATTTAAAACATTCCAGGAACTCATGGTCTGAGAACACTCCCCTGACCTGAGCAAGGCTGCTTCCTCTAAGGATAATAGACTATCTTCTCTTGGCCTGCTCCTCAATTTTGTGGATTTCTATTCTTAACTCACCAGTCCACAGAGTCTATGATGTCAATGACATCACAATTACGATAACAGTTACCCGCCACACAACCAGACGTCACCAGCTTTAAACCATCCTCAATAATGCAAACTTGAGAGGCAAGACCACTAATCACCAGGTTCAACTGAGAGAACAACTGTACCTGATTACTAGACAAATTTGCAGCTTGCAATCCTGAGAAACCCCTTCTTGAAAAGGATGCCCAGAGTAAAACAATTAGTAACTTTTGCTATCATTACAATGAAGATTACAATGAGAGAATTGCTAAGCTTGCCAGAATGCTTAATCCTTCCAGAAAACTAGGCAGAATGGTCCTCCCTTCTCCCAGTAGCACTGGCCCACATTCTCCCAGTGGATCCATTGAGTCCTGGGCAGCTGCTTCTTGTTTATTCTTCTTCTCATTTTTAAGCTCTTTCATAGATTTGAGACAAGATGCCATCTGAGCATTTCTAAAACTGTGAATTTAGAGTCTCTGTCAAGTTCCAGCAAAGCATGGTTGGGATCTTGATCTTTCTCACTGACCCCAATATAATTGAAGGTTCCTATTAGTTAAAAATCAGAACAGGAACAGCTGTGCCACAATAATTTTTGCTGCATTAGGACCTAATTTGTTACACACAGCAGAAGATGGTTAAACAATGTGTTCTATTGGTTGTAGTTTGCAGTGATTCAGGTTTGGAAGATAGTCCTGGCAGGCTACAGTGGGAAAATATCAAAATTTGCAAGGGCTTGACACACTTAGCCATCAGTCAGAAATAGATAGCTGCTGAGCAATGTTCATAAAAACTCATTGTAGAGAGCATAGCTTTCTTTGGCATCTCCCTACACAGGCAATGAAGTTCTATATAGCTGTGTTCTGCACTTGGGAAAGAGCTTCACTTGTACTTATGGGCTAAGTTGATCACTTTCCTCCTGGTCCTGTTATAATTATAGCCTATCTAATTTATTGCATACACACAATTTTTGTTAGGAAACAAAATCAAATGGGATTTGTGGCAACTACCCATGTTAAGTCCAAGCTCTGGTGAAGAGGTCCCAATAGTTAGTATACAGCACTGGAACAAACAATTTAAAAATATATATATATATTTGCTCATTTAGAGATACTTTATAGTTATAACTATTTCAGGATGTGGAGAAATACTTCCAGTAAAGTTAGCTTACAATTATTGAAGAAATACTTGGTTTTAGCAATGAAATCAGGAAAAAAAATCCCTTTGATTGTCAAAAACCACTGCAGCACAAAACAAGAAAACAAACATCAAGAAAGACCTGCCAAACCTAATAATTTACGTTAATTTTATTTTAAGCAACCGATACATACTAATAAAGACATGCCTTTCCATAGGTAATCTCAAACTTTTAATTTGGGTTCCAGTTGTTGACATATGGAGAGTGAGGGAATCGCCCCCAATTGGAAAGCATAGCTTGCTGCATGTTTTTTGGTAAATAACTTTTTCTTGGTTGATGATAGAATGTTGAAACTTGCAGTGCTTCATGGTCATAACAGTAACTCTACACACTGTAAATGCAAAGTTTCTAGACCACATACTTTTTTGAGTTATTTGGAAGTATGCAGGGAGTCCCCCCCCAACTTATTAGCAGTATCATCATGAAATTTGACAGTAGGTTGAAGACTTAAGACAGAGCATCAAGTTTAAGGAATTTTGATTTATCACAAAGAAAACTCCAGCCAAAGCATCAAAATTAAGGTAAATATGATTTCAACAAATAAAATTTTCAAGGACCTAATGAACACATCTCCACTTGGTCTTTTTTTTTTAGTTTGTGTTGTGTCACACTTCTGTAAGTAGCTGGCTGATGCATGCTAACCAAGACTAGCGCTTTCTGGTTTTTTAGTTAACGTTTCACATTTCTGATGTCTTGGCACTCAAAAATAGCATGCACGAGTCGACCTGGGTTGCTGGCTACAGTGAGTCACCAAGTTAATGCTAACCTATGGGATATATAAAGGTGTTGAAATTTGTAAATGATCAAGTTCTTGACATAAGATTTTGAAAACATATATACAAGATATAAATAATTGAATTACATGTGGACTTACCTCGACTGTGACTTAAAAAACCAACGAGGCAAGGTTGGAGTGGAAGATCCAGTAATAGCAGCAGGCTTAGTTTCTGCCATGGTGAGTTGGATTTCCCAGGTGAGTTCAAAAAAGAAGAAACTTGGATGCAAGAGAAATTGAGAAACAAATGAAAAATTCGATGAAAGTTTGTTTCTAACGGAGAATATTTGAAAATGAATTAATTAAAGTTTTTCTGATTAAAAAAATACTACATACCTAAACTAAATTTCATGAAGGAGTAGAAAAAATCAAGAAAAGAGCAACTATTCAGGGTCCCAAAAATGCAGGAATAATGGGTAGGTGGACAGCCAATCAGCACACATCATGGGAAAAATCTGTTGGGTAAGATGGAGAGAAAACAGATTAGATAGCAAAAGCATGGATTTATAGCGCACATTTTTTATTCATGCTTCTTATCGGAAACATGTGGATGAAAGATGTGCAAGTTAAAATTAGGTGATTCAAATATGTATGTACTAGCGCTGGAAAATTGTATTATTCCATAGTCATATTTTGTTTCCCATCTTTGCTCATTTTTTCTCTCACATGACTTGTATTTTCTGCCCCCTGACATACAAGTAATTGGTTTGGAGAGGATAAAAAAATAATTTTCAATCATTATGTGAATTCCATTTTTTGACTGTGGCACTTGGTGATAGGACTGTTGTTTGAGGTCTAGAAACTATCCAACAAGCGCCTTGGCAACAATTTGCACAACTGGGTGCAAGGTTGAGAACATTACAAGCATTTTCATCACTGAATATCAAAAAACAAACCAGCTGTGCGCTTCAAAAGCTGACATCGGCAAATCTATAACTTTGCCTTGGCTTTCAGTGTATGTTTGTAGAGTGTGTGCTATGGTTGCGAGATACTGGCAAACACATATAC
>SDVV010001104.1:14888-27022 GCA_016164225.1 Gammarus roeselii | reverse complement strand
ACCTGCGTCACGATCTTGTGTCTCTTGTTATCCAAGTCCACCCCATCTGAAGTGGGGGAAATCTGTTGTTGACTAATCATCTCTCCATCAGGCAGCCTGGGATGAAGGGCGTTTACGTCCACAACTTGAGCGCGACCACCGGGTGATAACGGTGTAGAAGAATGTCCACCAGATGGTGACGCTGGATACGTCGGATGGTGACGCTGATAAGTCATTAACTTGCGATATCCGTAGTTCAGAAGAGTGTTCCAATAGAGAAGTCTGGGTCGTCAATATTTTCTGGTTTTCTAACAAGGAATCCATGAGAGATTCGAGGATCCCCCTCAACAATTCCACGCCTACTTCGGAGCGCATATTGCAAGTGTTTTCTGGCTCTTTCAACGAGCACCACTTGTGAGCTATGTGAGGTTCGTTTCCCCTGCAACATGGTATCCCGACGGTTAAGAGAATCTTCCAACAGCTCTACCCCAGCAATGGGTAAGCTGAAGGTTGTCCCACCCCTCGGTCCACCACATCGTAGAGGCCTAATGCAGTCATATCATTTACAGCGTTATCAGTTGTCAACTTCGCTACTTTTGGACACCTTGACAGTTGTCAAGTATGGATTCCAGAAAATATGCATAAAATTAAATGAAAAGAAGGCAGAGCAAGAGAAATGCATAAGATGAAATAAAAAGGGGATGGTGCAAAAAAAGATTAACAGAAAGAAAAGATGAATCTAAGACATAAAGAGAATTACAAAAAATGAAATAAAATAGAGAATGGTGATGAAGAAGAGAAAAAACACGATGGAAGAAAGCTTGTCACGAGAAGAAGAGAGATACGTTATTCGAGTTATAAACAAAATCAACGAGGTGAAAGGAGTAAGCAAAGGGAAAGCATGACCAGGAGAGAATAGAGGAAAAATTGTGATGAGTGAAGAATAGAAGGGTCTGAAAGATAAATAGGTTGTACACCCGCCCGGTTGGCTCGTGACCCCGTGCGACCCGTGAAGCTTAAGGGGGGAGGGCGCATGAAAGAGGTTCATTGGAAAGAATACATGAGTTACAAATAGTAACCTATGTAGGTTACTCTGTGTGATTGCCTGATTTACTTTAGTGCCTGTGCCCGGTCAAGCGTCGGCAGGGGATGAGAATAAGTGGGCTTTATATCCACTGAGAAAAGATGGTTTATTTTACCCGAAGAGCATTTTCTGGAGACAAACCACCAAAAGATTATATGCTTGAGTTAGTTTCAGTACGTCAGCACAGTTTGCACGATATCCTCTAATGTTTTATTGAAGGACGAGTGTATCAGACATAAGGAATTTAGGTAAAAAATGTTACGGTCTAAGCTTGCGTAGGTGTGGTCTTATTTAATATCGTTCTCGTGCACTATGCCACCTACGGCCTGTCGGCCTCGACGGGTATTACTAGAGCGTCTTTTGTGGTCCACACGAGTCAAAGAAGGGTCATTTCCGGTTGGATCATCGCACAGGTCCGAGCCAGAGTGCTTAGCACTGGTCAGCAACAGGCTGAAGTCGCCCGTTTGGGATGATGATGGGGTTGGATGACTATCGCTTGGTTATGTATTCAGCGCACTTACCTTAGGGTTACAAGTTGGAGAGACAGAGAGGCATTTGGTGTTCTAATGGAGGTACCATAAAACCATTTGGATGGATGAGTAACTTGGCTAGCTTGCTTTGTTCCTAGGGGGAGATCTGGGTTGGGTTTGGTCGCTGGTGACAGATCACACGCTTTCATTTTGAGGGGCTGGCGAGGAGTGCGCTAAGGTGGTAACGTTTCTCCATGTGGTGCTGCCCCCAGCAATATAAGGTCGTCGTCCAGCTACAGATCTGGGACCTACATTGCACGTCGATCAGCAAGTGAGGGAAGGGGCCAGGTGGGAATGAGGAGAGGTATTTTTGTTAGAATTTCCGATGTGCCGGGGACTGCGTCACAGGATATATCCAGTGACGCATTTAGGGGTTTGGTCAAAATTTGGTCTATGTAGCTACTTATACCGTTCTTCAACCGGCAGACATAACCTCCATGACCAAATTTTTGGCAGTTGTACAGTGTCTGGTATTAGGAATGTATTTTCGGACCACGCACGTGTGCCTACTGTGTCCAGCGCATGTGCACGTTGGGAAGCAGGGAACCGATTTGGAAACTAGGAGTATTGACACCGTTGTATTCTTCGACTCCGCGTCGTCGTCGTGTAACTCCGTATATTTTGGTTATTGCTGATGCGTGAGTTCAGCAAGAATGTCAGCATCTGTGTGGTTTGGTCTGTTTTCATAGTATATGGTCCCTAGGATCATGTAGAGTGGGGTGTTCATCAACTATTACAAGGATATTACTGAGTATTGTTAGGTTTAGGATGTTTTTACTCTGTTCATCGTCTCTTACCTTCACTAACAGTGAGCCATTCTTGGGCTCAGTGATGCGTCTCGGGGGGCCTTTCAGCGCAGCTCGAAGCTGTGGATTAGCTTGAATTGTGTTCGTTACGGCCAGGCTCTCCACCGTAATTGATTTGACTCTGCAGAACTTAGCAAAATGCTTCTTCTAAAGAGCCTCGGGTATTTCTTATACCGCGTATCGTTCGTTAGATCGAAGGCTGTTCTGATGACTTGTCTCGGGCTTTTGTCCGGGAGTGGCGTTCACCGCGCTTTCAGTTTTGTTTGGCGTTTGGTTCTCTACGCCAACCGCATCAGTTATAAATGGGGGGAAAGGGCTGCTGTTCTTGTGTCTCTCACCCAGGAGAGAGGGGTTTGGATGTGAGAGACACCGGTTTCTCATGTCAAAGCGGAGCTTTGTTACAAGGCCGGATCTCCATGAAGGGAGGTGGCGGACGGCAAGAAGCACATCATACTCCTCTCATTTACTCACAACTTAGCCCTTTTGCGCTAAAGGGTTCAGACGGAAGAGCCCGCAGCACATTCTGTGTCATGAGCACGTCCGAGGTCAGAGTCAGCAGCAGGTCCCGACAGGGTGACTGGTTTAGCCCTGCCGCGCTAAGGTGACCGGGTCCCCTACCCATGACCATCCCGTTTCTCAACGACATGACAGGGGCGGGAAAGCATAACTGGGCAGCGTCAAAAAATCAGCCATTCACAACCATCAAGTCACTCTTTCTTAACGCCTGCTTCACACCATCCATCCACCCAAGCTTTGGTCTACCTCAAGGCCAATATCCACTCACATTTGTTCCCGTACCTATTATTATCTGAGAACCCCTAGATAGCACAGATTGGTCCCTAGTTTGTGCTGGGACCTTAAACCACACGTTTGTTTGCCTGAATATTGTTCGTGCAACGTTGACTGTGGAGTCACTTAAGCCGGCTGAGAGGCTAGCAAAAGTGAGCCCCCTGGCCCTTGGCGCGAACCAGGGGTCCAATGGGGGGAAGGAAGATGCCCCGTCCAAGAGGGACCAGCATCCCCTCCGGAATGACGGAGACTAGAATTCCAACAGCCATGAACGTCGGCCTCTCCATGACTAGCTGCGCCACCTCATCTGTGGACGACCGCATGAAGCCGCCTACGAGGGAGCCTACATGAGTCAGGCGGACAAACTCCATCAAAATGTCTTGCCTGCTGTGGCGGCGTTTGGGGCTTCAGCCCCAGCAAGAAGTGCCTCAACCCACCCTCTTTCATATCCTCGCCGTTGGGGATTGCGCTCTGTGCGCCGTCTATGCGGTGTTGACGTGGGTGTAGCCTGTGCGTTGCCCGTGCCTCAGGTCCACCGACACTTTCAAGACACCAGAGCCACGACACATACACTCATTGTTTTTCATGGAGTAGGTAATAATTTCCATAATTTCTCTCCTAGAAAACATCCCTATTCAACATTTGGTTATCCCTGCACGTGTCTGGTTGAGGCGTTGCAGTGTGGCCGAAGGACATGAACACGCTGCAAGTTTCAATGTTCTGGTGTCCACGGTTAAAATTATACCACACGGAGAGCCATTTGTTAGCTGCCCTACAACCCACAAAGTTGAACTAGATACAAATACAGACACTAGGCCGCATCCCCCAGAAAGGGGGGTGGCCGATGGCAAGGCGCACCTTACACCCTCATACGCTCACACTCACACAACTTAGACCACCACTAAGATGGTCATCCCTTTCTGACCTGCTACCTCCCCGTACCTCAACACGCGCGTGTCGGTGGGTATCGAGGATTTCGGCCGGTGCGCTGGCGCAGTTTCCACCACCGCAGGTGGGAACCGGGGCTAAGCAACAACAACAACGACCGCATCGGGGAGTTGACCAGAAGCATTCGATCAAATTGAGAATCTACTAAATCAAGAAACCGGCCTCTCCGAGCAGGAAAGCGGAGACTTCACCGCACAGTCAAGCTCAATCGACGACTGCTTAACGTAACTCGAGCACCACGTCCAAGCTGTATCTGTTCGACTATATGAACTCGTAAAGAATCGACACACCAAGGAACCTGCAACTTAAGAAAATGCCTGTCTCCACATCCGATGACAACTTCGACGACTCTCCACTCCAAAGACGCCCAAATCGAGTCACGAAGGCCATTTACTAAACACAACCAGTTAAACAACGGGCCCACCTTACCCGTATCCTGAAAATCCCGTTCAACGCCGAAAACAGGTCGGATATCTGTCCGCATACTCAGCGAGATGAGCTGGACTCCTTCACTGGCCGTCAGTCCTGAGCATCACCACCAACGGCGACGAAAGTTCACCATTAGAGAAGATACGAAACTTCAAGGTGACACAATCCTTGCCAAAATCAGAACGTGCCAAAAGCCGTGCACAATCGTACAACACTCGACTTTCTCTACAAGTATAGGCTTGCTCTATGTCGAAGATACCCCGGAGGATGGAATCGATGAGTATTTCACCGGACTGCATGGTCGAAGCAAAAGTTGCACCAAAACCACACCAAAAAGAGACACCACCACAGACCTATTGCTGAAATTCAGCTGCCCTGCCCTACCACAACTGGATAATTAAACATTCCCTTCTGCGCCACCAAAACCAAGGTGACATCATTCGACAGACGTCCGATGCAATGTTATAAATTGCAAAAATACGGACACATGAGGGGAAACTGTAATGGCAGGCAAAGATGTTCATACCACTCCCAAGACGACCATGACAAACGGGAAGATCCCCAGGACGACCATGAGATACGGGAAGATTCCCAGTCGCGCCAATCCGAAGAACCGCACTGCTTTTACTACAAAAGAAACAGCCATCCCACCTAACATAGGGATTGCGCCCAGGATGAGACGGAGAGGGAGATATTCAATTCCAGATAGTCGACGGGGTCGGGAAAAGAGAGGCTGTGGCCTTGATAAACTCCACCCAGGATGACTCTTATACCCAGTAGAAAAGACCGGTTCAATTCCCCCACTCACTTCCTCATAACGCTCGAAGATAAGGGCGCAAGTGAAGTTGCTCCTTCAACGAATCCATTTACAATGATGAAATCACTCTCCCAACAATTAGGAGGAAAACCGAAAGCCGTCCAATGACAGGGAAAGAAGTATTTGGCCCACGTCGTGAAACCTGAACAAAGTAACGCTGTACGAAAGATTACCCACATAAACAAACTCAAAGTTACTGTTGAAATACATTCGTCCTTCAAAGAAACCAAACGAATTATATATATACACTTCCCGGTACACGCCCACAACAGACCTGAGAGCTCTCACAGCAGGTTTGGCCGAGGATTACGGAGTTATCAAAGTATGTCTAGCCAAATGGATCAAATCACGAAACACTAGTTCTACCGTATAACTCACAAATTACCTTCCCAGGACACGACGCATCGGAATTCATAGTAATCCCGGGTGAACAAGGAAGAACCAAAATTTGGCCAGTTGCAACATGGCCTGCAATGTACAAGAAATGCCTCGACAATGGCCACGTCATCAAATACTGCAAGCCGTACATATCTCAACGTTGTAAGAGGTGCGCCGGCGACCATGACAGGAAGGACTGCACAGCCTGCCACCTTAATTGCTACTATTGCCAATGCCTCCATGAGGCAGGCGACCGCGACTGCCAAATATACATGGACTAAGAAATAAATAATCACACAAAACGAGCGTCGAGTCACACGGAAACAAGCCATTCAAATCTGGACTGACGATAACCCAAATCCCTTTGATTATGCCAGAGCAGTTAAATCATGAATTCAACCATACTCCTCCGACGATACTCGCAAATCGTCAAGACAATCTCGTAACAAGACTCCAACACTCCTCCCTGGCTGCAGTACTTCCTCACTCAGCCCAGCGACCGCCCCCGTACTAGAGATGAATGCCCCTAGCAATAATTCTTGCGGTGCCCAGGAAGACACGGTGATAGATGCGTCCTCCGCAGCCGATCACGCAGCGGGGCCTACTACTATTAAAACGAAAAGGCAGATATTAAGATGCCTCCGATGCCCATTCGCCACAAAACAAAAAAATCAGTAGCAATCTACAAACTACAGCTTGACAAGATACGAACCTAGAACTTCTCACACTTTAATCGCGGCTCCATCCGGCGAAACCCAAAGCGACTGACTCGACCCTTCATTTACGAGCCCGACTCACAAACACCAAACTAGCGGGAACGATCTTCGCTCGGAAGACGGAGAAGACGCGTTTTAAACTTATATCGAAAAACTCCTATTCGAGGCCTTTAAACAACCAGTCACATTACTTGTCTCAAATATACCGCAGTCTACACAACCACCCACGCAGTTTAAAAAACCTACTACAGGAAAAGAGCGCGCTCACTGCAAGAGCTCCCACAGTCGCGACCGCAGCAATCCCCGCAGATCAAGTACTACCAAAGCTGTACGTTCCCGTGAACACTCCCAATCCGGACCTCCTGGGCAAAGTCAAAGACGCGAACGCCACGAAAATCCCTGCAAATCACGAGATAACTAGAGATCGTCAAGGTCGGAGTGTTAAAAGCCCCCAAAGTGAACAACATATTAGATTAGAGTGACGTGAATTCCTAGCGCGCTGGAGCTATCGTCTTTCTGGCGCCGAATGGGAAACCAGCAAACAGTGCTGCATCAAGGAAGACTGTTTTTTTCTTTTTTTATTGTTTGAGTTAGGTTTACTACTACGCAAAGTCAAAGTCCTTTACGCAGCGAATGTACGGGTGCAAAAGGAGGTACAGGAACTTCTAAGGTGCTGAGGCCATATGGTTCCAATTCTCCCCGGAGGGCAGTGAGGAGGAATAATACACTACCTACCCTGTTTCAGAGCCCCAAGGATACGCAGTTGTCCTTTAGGTGCCGGGCTACGCACTCCAACACCGGCTGAGGGGGAAGATGGAGGAGAGAGAAAACGGGGATCTCATGCATGAGATCTACACTAGGTGTAGGGAATTTCACGCATGAGAACAGCAAGAATGGAAAGAAGAAGAAGGAATAGTCGTATAAAAAGGTTGCATGAAAGAAAGAGCGCAACTTGGCTGTTATTTGCCAACTGAAAGGAGAATAGTTAGTACCGGTATGTGTATGTTTGAGTGTGCGTGTGTATGTGTGTTTGTGTGCAACGACTAAGAGAGTTGCTAAAAAGGAGTCCGAGACAAGTTTTAGAAAATTTAAACTAAACATAAGATGCAAATGAGGTAAATAAAAACTAGGCAAACCAGGATAGGGGAGAAAAGGAGAGATTGTGAAGGGTTAAGAAGAGGGGAATCTGAAGGGACTTATTGCGGCCCGTGAACCTAAGAGATGCCTAGGAGAGGAGAGTGAACAACAGCACGATACTCAAGTTGAACTGCAAGGGACTAGGAAACAAGAGTTGGGTTTCTATCCTCAATCACCACCCATAAGCCTTTGGTGATAGGCCTCCAAGAGATCAAACTCAGAGAGACCGCCACCTTCAGCATCCCCCAGTATGTCATACACCGTCGCGAAGGACACACCAATATGACTGCTCACAGCGGGTTGCACTTATGATCCACCAAAGCGTTCCTCACTTCGCCTTCCTTCTGAGGACGGAACTTCAAGCTATCGCTGCGAAAATATGAGTCTCAACAGTGGTATCTATCAACTAGTCACGATGCCACGAGCTCTCGGAAGCACTAATGACCGAATTGCTAAACCAACTGCCCTCGTCAATACTCCCCCTTGGTGACATCAACAGCTTCCATGAAACATGGGGATACGTACGAACAGACCCCAGGGGAGTGTTAATGGCTAACACCGCTGATATAATGAGCATAATGACAGCATTTAACTTCACTGAACATACGCGTTCATTCGTCACATTCATTAGCAAGCCCCTCCGTGCCTGTGCGACGTACAAAGATTAAGATACGTGACGTCATCCGGCCGGCCAATTCGGACCGCGGCACGGGCAATCGGACAGAGTGATTTGAGCGGCGACAGAAGAAGGTTCTTGCACTGTATACTAATGAGGAATTCTTTGTTCGGATGCCTTGTCAGCGGAACATTGCTCGGTGTGCCTTGGGTAGTTTCGAAGCTACCTCAGATTTGGATAGACCCGTACATATGGGTTGGCATGAGTGACTGGAGCAGTGATCGAATAAGAGTGTTATGTGATAAATCCTGAGTGTCGTCGTGTCTCAAATACCGACCAACGACGGAGCATTGCTCTTGCGTTTCCAAGCGTCTAGAGTGGAACCGGTCACTATCCTCGCCAGAACCATTGCTCCTCTAAATTAGTTTAAACATAATTTTAAATTGCTTAGAGCTGCTGGGAAGAGTGGCCGACAAACCCTTGCTTCTACCGCTGGTCTCGGTGAGTTTTGTGTCTGCTAGTGTTGTCCAAATACCGCTGAAGTCCTCAATGGGACTGACATTACAGGGTACATTAATTTAGAAATAAACCCGATCTCCTTGACTTTGCCCCGAACGGCCGGCCCCGAGGTATCAGCTGTCATAGCTGCACCTCTCTGGGAGCCTACCTCTAGGGTGGCACGTAGTCTATTAAAAATGTGTTCCTTTAGGTAGACCGAAGTTTGGGTGGATGGATGGTGTGAAGCAGGCTTTAAGAAGCAGTGACTTGATGGTTGTGAAGGACTGATTTTTTGACGCTGCCCAGATATGCTTTTCCGCCCATGTCAATAGTTAGAACCGGTATGTGCGTGTCTGAGTGTGCGTGTTTGTGTGTGCGTGCGTGTTTATGTGTGTGTTCGTGTGCAACGACTATTAGGAGAGTTGTTAAGAAGGAGTCTGAGACAAGTTAAAGGAAATTGAACTAAACATAAAATGCAAATGAGGTAAATAAATGTTAAGCAAATCAGGATGGGGGAGAAAAGGAGAGATGGTGAAGGGTGAAGAAGAAGGGAGTCTAAATGGAAATAAGGGTTTACCCCCCCCCGGTTGGGCCGTGACTCCGTGCGGCCCGTGAGCCTAACAGATGCCTAGGGGGAGAGTAGCCTGAAGAGAAAATGTTATAAAAATACCTCAAACCCCGTGGACGAATTAAGTAGGTGGTGAGCACAGGCTCCTACCGGTAGTGCTTGCAGGCGCGTCGCTCCTCTGCAGTACATTGCATGGGCACATATCAACGATTGCAGATCCACTTGTATACCATAAACACTCACAACCTGGTTCTTCTCAAGGAAACGGACAACTCACCCGAATCACCCCGAACGGGAAACTGGCTTTGAACTCTCCATATCCTCTCCTACACTGGCACCTCAACTCGTAACGGAAGTTCTGCCTTCATCACACGACAGCGACCACAACCCCGTCATATCACTTTTCACAAACCAACCAAGAAATCCTGCTTCACGAGGACTTTGATCCAACTACCGGAAAGCCAGCTGGGAGGAATACTCGGTACGCATCCCCAAAGACATCTCGGACCCCGACTTCGTCGTCGATCTATAAAAGAATTTTCAAGCTACAGCTGCCGCATGCATCCCGCAATATACACCTACAACTTTTTCTCCAAAACCGTGGTGGTGCAAGAAGCCAGAGACACGCGAGAAAGGCGGTACATTGCCTACCGACGTGCACGATCCCCAGGAACCGAGTAGCGTGGAAAAGGGCATCTGTCGTACATCGAAAACTTCGAGTGGAGAAGAAACGAAGAAGTTGGATTCAGTCAACACTACTAACAGAAACACCACCCCTCTCTCAAGTCACAGATACAGACACTAGGCCGCATCCCCCAGAAAGGGAGGTGGCCGACGGCAAGGCGCACCTCACACCCTCATACGCTCACACAACTTAGCCCTTTTGTGCTATAGGGTCCGGCTGGTACCCCTCAACACACACTCTGGGTCACGAGTGCTGTTCGAGGATCCGTCGTCAGCAGCAGGGCCCGACAGTTTTCACTGGTTTACCCCCGCCGCGTCATAATAGCAGAGCCCCCCCACCCACGACCATCCGACAGCGGGATGCCAAGGGCGGGAAAGTACATCAGAGCAGCGTCAAAGTCAACCATTCACAACCCTGCTCCACTCACGCCTGTTCATTGCACGCTCTCTCGCCACCTCCACATTCAAGTCTCTCCTTCTTAACGCCTGCTTCACACCATCCATCCACCCAAATTTTGGTCTACTGAAATTCCTCAAATTATCAAGTGTGGGAACAAATCTGACGTATCCAGGGAAGACCCAAGCGACCTATCCACATTTTTTTCAGACGGAGTCAGAATTTATTCTTCCCACGTGGATATCGCGAAAAAACTACCTCAGGCTTTTAGCCAGATATCGCTATCAACAAACTACACGGCTGCTTCCCAACAAGATAAGAACTTGCGAGAAAGTGAACATCTTGATTTCACTTATACAAACGAAAAAGGCGTCAACATACCTTTCTACCTCCAATGAATTAAAGTGCGCTTTAGACCATACGTATCCAGTGCCGGAACGGGTGCACATCAACATGATCAAAAATCTCCTAGATAGCGCCCGTGAGCAGTTATTAAAAGTGTCCAACACAAGGTATTCAAACTCAATTTTCCTCGATTAAAGGCGGGAATCTGTAATTATCCCAGTTCTAAAGCCCGGGCAATTCCACGGTGACCCACATTACTACCACCCTTTTGCTCTTACCAGCGTTCTCGGTAAGACAAAGAAACGAATGATAAACTCGCGTCTTGGTGACTATCTTGATATGCATGCAGGACTCAACAGCATTTAGTGACTAGCTAGTAGACATTGTTCTGCATGACGGAAGACTGCTCTCATCACTGTACGTGGACGATCTACAAATAAGCTACAGGCACCCTAGCCTTTTAATAATTCAACACGAACTCCAGAAATGTCTAAACCTAGTCGGGAACAGGGCTTCCGTAAACGGATTCAGATTTTCGCATTTCAACTTTTCGCCCGGGGACTTATCCTCTCGATAATATCCCTAAAATTCGGTGCCGATTCGGAGACCGGCATGACGTTATTCAGAACAATGATACGCTCACGCATTGACTACGAAGCCGTTGTTCACGGTTCGGCAGCTGAAACCACTCATGAGCCCCTCTTCATCATCGTAAACAACGTTCTGCGTATCACAACAGGCGCTTTTTGCTCCACTCCCATCGAATCCCTGAACGTGCTTGCAAGATTAAGATTAGAGTGTCAAGGCTTTCTAGTGCACTGGAGTCAAAGTCCTTCTGGCACTGAACTTCAAACCAGCAGCCAGCGCTGCATTAAGTCATCGACAAATCATTCCCAGTCTCCGGAATTGTTTCGACTCACGGCATGCTCAGGTCACTACTGTTCGTAGGAATATGTAGAGGTCACAAATGTGTCCCACTCAAAGTGAGCAAAGTAAACGGTGGTCCTCCGGGATGGAGGAGTTCATTGTTAAGTAAGATTTAGATTGATCAATTCACAACAGATCAGATTTCAGTTAGGAGGTCCGGTTTCTTGAAGGTAGCTGAGAAGTGGTTCCGCACTGAATTGTCTCTGAGGGAACTCAGTAAGCATTAGGCGGAGTATATTAGAAAGGTCCAGGAACCGGCTCCTGGGGAAGTATGTGCGCCGACATTCCGTCCATGTGGGGCACTCTGCCAAGACATGGGCTATTGTAAGAGGGACTGGACAGTCCATGCAGTAAGGAGGTGGCGACGCCTCCATTAGGTGTCAGTGCGTTAGTCTGCTATGTCCTATTCTCAATCGGCATAGAGTTACCTCTGTCTGTCGAGATCGGCTGCTTGATGAGACCCAGGGTATGGTTGTGTCTCTAATA
>SDVV010001104.1:0-13861 GCA_016164225.1 Gammarus roeselii | reverse complement strand
TTAGTCTGCTATGTCCTATTCTCAATCGGCATAGAGTTACCTCTGTCTGTCGAGATCGGCTGCTTGATGAGACCCAGGGTATGGTTGTGTCTCTAATAGTACGCAATTTATTGCTCATAGGAACATCATACCATTCATTTCGCACAGCTCTTTTAATCGCTGGGTAAAAGTCTTTATATGGAAGTGGATGCCGTTCTGCTGGGTCAGGCGCCGCTGCAGCTCTTTGCACCGCTTCAGTATGAGTGGGTGAACGATCAGGTAGTAGCAATATAATCCTAATTATATCCGTATCGACAGTGTGTACAATAGCTCCTATGGTAACGTTGTAGTACCTTGAGTAGGATAAAGTAATTACATACTCAATACTCCGACGTAATTCATGCCTCCAACGATATGATAAGATAGCTATGTACGTATTCTAGAATACGTAACAAAGTTTACGGTATTAGCTGATGTTATTGTCATAAACATTGGAAACGAGAAGGCTTATCTACCTGGTACCTACAGAGAGGTAAGTTTGGGTAGGCTTCTCCACTGTAAATAGGACTTGTGTACGAACACGTGGGGCGACTTCCAGAACGCCTTGGATATGGCTTCTCCACTGTAAATAGGACTTGTGTACGAACACGTGGGGCGACTTCCAGAACGCCTTGGATATGATGTCTGGGAGAGGAACCCCACGTGTCCAAGCGAGAGATGAGGTATACTTGACGTCGTGAGCTTTAGTGTAAGCATTCGGTGTGGCTTCATTGATAAGCGAGCAGATGTAGTGCCCCACCGATGACGGCTTGCCTGAGGTCGGATGGATGAACAAAAAGTCATGGTTTGACGGACACCGTGCTGCGCGGGGCACAGGGCGTGCGCCCGGCTGTTCGGCAGCTGTGAGGAGATAGAGATGAGCGGTGGCGTGTGAGTGATGGTCTGTTTTTTGTACAGGAACTTGTCAGCGGTCAGTACGAGCACGCATGACGGGTTCAGGGGGAAATGTAGTCCCGTGCGTGCTATGACTGCAATCTCAGCTACCTAGTTCACCGCCGCTAAGGCGATGAGGAAGAGAGTCTTTTGAAAGAGTGCCAATATTGACGTGGTCTGAGTATCGAAACGAGGAGAGGCGAGCAAGTCAAGGAGCTGTTCCAGACTCCACTGTGGGACGAAACGACGTTTCGGGGGGATTTTCGCGAAACTGAGCCCTTGCCAGTTCCTTAAAGATCGACTCTTGGGTCGTGACTCCAAACCCGTGCAGGAGAGGCATATGAAGCGTATCTATGTAAATCAAAACGATGCGCGGGTGGAGCTGCCTCTGCTTGCCGGTATAGTGCAGGAACATCAGGAGTGTGGTCTAGGTGATGGATTGTACTCTTGTGGTGAGCAGCCACGACAGGAAGCGAGCCCAGACGCTTTGGTATTGGCGTTGAGTTGATGGTCTGTGTGTGTTGACCCAAGTGGCTGCAAGCGATCTATTGAATTTGATCTTGAGAACTCTTATTAGAAATTGAACGCAAGATAACGAGAGAAGGGTCGTGAATTTAAAGGCACTTCCTTACCCTCAACGTGCTGGGACACGTCGAGAGCAAGTGAAACTTCGCAGAAGGATGCGACGACCTGGGGCCACCATAGTGCGTTGGTGTGGTCGGGCACTACGAGGACGCTGCTGTAGCGATACGTTTCGAGCTTGCGCAGCACCTGGGGGATCATGTTGTATGGAGGGAAGAGGTATACTTCTGTCCACTGATTCCAGTCGGACTGGAGAGAATCCACTAAAAGCTGCTCGCGGGTGAGGGATACGGAGCTGCAAATAGTGGGAACTTGTGGTGTCCTGGGTGTGCGAAGAGGTCTATTTGCATGGCACCGCGCAGGGTTGAGAGGCGGGCGAATCATTGAGGCGTCAGCGTCCACTCCGTCTCGACTAGTTGGAGACGTGAGAGTTGATCGGTTCAGACGTTCTGCGATCCAGGAAGGTAGGTCGAGGTAGGTGACGATGCTGGAGAATCCTGATAGGCTGTGCTCCGATCTTCTGTGCTCCGATCTTCTGTGCGCCGGCGCTTTGATGGAGCCCGAGTGATTAACCATGGCTACAGCTGCCAAGTTGTCTGACAAAACTCTGACTGTGGTGTGGTGCCAATGAGTTCGTGTCTGCAGAGCCCGGAGGATGGCTAGCGACTCCTTCGACGTAATATGGAGTTTGCGTTTCACTGCTGACCAGCGGCCGTACGACTGCTGGTCGCTGCAGCATACGGCCCCCCACGCTTCGTCCGATGCGGATGTGCACAGAAGATGCTTCGGTGGAGGCAGCACACACGGGACGTGGGAGTGGAGGAAGGAATCGTTGCACCAGTGCTGTACTGCAAGGGGTAAGAATTGTTGGGAGCTCTGGGCTTGCTGGATAAGCGCAGTGACCTCGCTGCTATCACCATCTCGTTGAAGAAGAAGCGCGCATGAAGCAGGTAAGGCGTGAGGAAACTTATTATGCCGAGGAAACTCTGATGCTGTTGAAGCGAGAGAGTTCCGCGGGATAGTATAACCGTGGCCATGTCCCTTCAGCGGTCGATGCACTGTGAGGTCAGGGCGATGGACCCGACGTCTTTATTTAGCGTCACTCCCAGGAGGTCGATCTGCTGGACTGGTTCTAGAATTGACTTCACTAGGTGGACGTGGAAGCGTAGCTTGAGGAGAAGGGCACTGGTCGATTGGGTGTTGAGCCGGCACTGATGTGCTGTCGGTGCCCAGAACAGCCAGTCGTCGATATAGAAGGCCGCCTCTATCCCTTGCTGGTGAGGTAAGCGAATGGATAGTTTTGCGACCGTGGTAAAGGTTTTTTGCCCAGGTTAGAGCCGAATGGGAGGGCTGTGAAAAGGTACAGCTGGCCTCGTAGTTTGGGAGCCAGGTACTTTTGGAACCTGGGATGGATTGGGACGTGCGGGAATCCGTCCTTGATGTCAAACTTGGTGAACTAGAGGAGGCCTTGGCACGGCTCGTATTCTTTGCGGGTTGGACATCCGGAAAGTAGTTACCGAGATGTATTTGTTTAGCCTGGAGAGGTCGATTCCTAAGCGATCCCCTTCCGACGGCTTGGGAACGCATAGACGCGAGGCTGCTGAGCCTCCCCGACCCCATCCGCGACCTCCTTTCCCCCGACCATTCTGGCCTCATCTCTGGTCCTTTGGGGCAGTGGAGGGGCAGGCCCTCGAACCTGTAAGTGAGGTAGTGGGGCCCCCATGCTTCTCTCGGGGTTGCATGGCACTACGCTGGAACGCATGGCGATCACTGGAAGATGCTTGTCAACCGCTTTGGCCGAACTCGGCGCGACCCCCTTCTGGAGTTGCTGAGGCTTCAGTGCCACCGGCGGTGCAGAGGCCACGAAGCATGAAGTGGAGGGGGTCCTAAATGAGAGAATCTTCGCCCTGCTTCGGATGGTTTCAAACGCTTGGAAAGCATTCCAGATCGCCCCGTCCGTCGGTGAGGGGTTGAGGTTGAGAAATCGATCCTGCTAGAACGGCTGCCTGAACAGACTCCGGAGCAAGCTTATCCAGAGTCTGAAGGCGATTTTTATAACGTCACTGAGGCGCTTTGATCAGGGATCCTGACAAGAGTTTGTGAATGGAGCCTGTAGAGCGCTCCGGCAAACAATGCGCTGACTATGGGGTCACTCGCGTGCAATCTGTTACGATGGGATCATGGATGCGAGCAAGAATACTTGTCAGTGACGCGCTGAGGATATTGCCGGGCAGGTTCTGAGCGACCTGAGCGAGGAGCGAAAGATCCTCCTTACGTACTTCTGTAGTAATGTGCTAGAAAGGAACGCGATCTTGCCCTAGTGGTCTCGAAGTGAGCCTTTGGGGGGAAGATCGACGCATCAACGAATTCCATCAGGGCCCTGATTCTATGGCAGCCTGATGTAAGCGCAAAGTGCGCATTCAACCATGAATCGAGTTCCTTTGGGGCCGAATTGGTGGGCAGGGCGTCATCAATTTGAGTGGTGAATTTCGAGGGTGCATCTGGTATACGTTCCAGATTGAACAATCCGTCATCTTTGATAGTCACCCCTCGATCAATTTGTTCGACGGCAAAGACACGTTTAAGGAGCTGGGTTAAAAGCTTTGTAGAAGTAGCCGGCGGTAGACTAGGAGTGGACCTCCGGACGTTGTGCTCGTCAGATCCACCGGAGAGGTAATAAAGTTAGAGCCGCGCACTTTATTAGGAGGCTCTGTCTCATTGCAAGATATTTGTTCCTAAACGCCTCCATGATAGGACTGCCTGGAGGCACTTCCATGGCTGATAAGCCTATGTGGCACCCAACTGACCGGTATACGTGACCTTCAAACAGCTAGAGTGCCTTAGGCATTCGGTCTGTATGTCATCGTTGGGCAGTGGATAGGGCGGTAATACGCACATGGCTGAAATGAATCCAATGTCGCCGAGAAGCCACTGTATGTTGTTGGGTTTTTAGAGCGACACTGACTTTTGACCCTCGGGACATTATGGGTGACACTTGATACACTGGTTCAGATGGTTTGCTTTACGTGATGCTCTAAACGAGCTATAAAGCTCACAAGACTTTCGGTCTAAAGATTTGCTTATAATGATGCTTTAAGCGAGCAATCATCGCAACGAAGGCTTGCTTAGAAGGATGCTTTAAATGAGCTATCCTCGTTCAGCAGACTTACAGTACATGATGCTCTAAACGAGCTATCATCGCTAAGTGTACTTGCTATAAAGGATGCTCTAAACGAGCTATCATTGTTCAGAATACTTGCTATAAACGAGCTATCATCATTCAGAAGATTGTTTTAAAAGATGCTCTAAACGCGCTCTCATTGTTCGGAAGTCTTGCTTAAAATTATGCTCTAAACGAGCTATCATTGTTCAGGGAACTCGTTTCGAATGATGCTCTAAACGAGCTATCACCGTTCAGGGAACTCGTTTCTAATGATGCTCTAAACGAGCTATCACCGTTCAGGGAACTCGCTTCAAATGATGCTCTAAACGAGCTATCACCATTCAGGGATCTCGTTTCAAATGATGCTCTAAACGAGCTATCACCGTTTTGGGAACTCGTTTCAAATGATGCTCTAAACGAGATATCACCGTTCAGGGAACTCGTTTCAAATGATGCTCTAAACGAGCTATCACCGTTCAGGGATCTCGTTTCAAATGATGCTCTAAACGAGCTATCACCGTTCAGGGATCTCGTTCCAAATGATGTTCTTAACGAGCTATCACCGTTCAGGGGACTCGTTCCAAATGATGTTCTCAACGAGCTATCATTGCTCAGGAGACTCGTTTCAAATGAACTCTAAACGAGCTATCCTTGTACCGCAGACTTGCTTTAAATGCTGCTCTAAACGAGCTATCATAGTTCAGATGTGTAGCTTTAAATGCTCTGAACGAGCTATCATCATGGAGAAGTTTTGCTTTAAATGATGCCCTAAACAAGCTATCATCGTTCAGTAGACTTACTGTGCATGATGCTCTAAACGAGCATTCATCGTACAGTATACTTGCTAAAAAGGATGCTCTAAACGAGCCATCATCGTACAGTAACTTGCTGTAAAGGATGCTTTAAACGAGCTATCATCGTACAGTATACTTACTATAAAGGATGCTCTAAACGAGCTATCATCGTGCAGTATACTTGCTAAAAAGAATGCTCTAAACGAGCTATAGTCGTACAGTAAATATACTTGCTATAAAGGATGCTCTAAACGAGCTATCATCGTACAGTATACTTGTTATAAAGGATGCTTCAAACGAGCTATCATCGTACAGTACTTACTATTAAGGATGCTCCAAACGAGCTATCATCGTACAGTACTTACTATAAAGGATGCTTTAAACGAGCTATCATCGTACAGTATATATACTTGCTAAAAATGATGCTCTAAACCAGCTATCATCATACAGTATACTAGCTATAAAGGATGCTCTGAACAAGCTATCATCGTTCAGAACATTCGCTTCAAATTATGCTTTAAACGAGCAATCATCGTTCAGAAGTCTTGCTTGAAATGGCGCCCTAGACGAGCTATCATTGTTCAGGAGTTTTGTTTTTCATACTTATAATAACCAAACTACGGGAATACGATGTGGTGCGCAACACTCTCTTTTGTGCCCCATCGCATTGGTTGGCGTGTCGTCATTTGTTAGCCGGCTGTTGTCTGCTGAGGTGGCAGCTCGACGCCTTTCGGCAAGGCGTTGTCATACGATTCCAGATTGCGTCGGGCGGCAACCGACCTGCCGCGCAACCGTCAATCCGACACGAATATTTGAGAGAGGCTTTCCGCAAACCTCTGTTTTCATGACCGTACATCAATAGCAGGTATCTGCCTAGAGCGGGCATCCGCCTGTAGCAGGTATCCGCATAGAGTGCGTCATTCGTTAGCCGGTTGTCGTCTGCTAAGATGATAGCCCAACGCCGCTCGGCAACGCGTTCTCATACGATCCAAGATGGTGTCGGGAAGCACCCGACGCGGCTCGGCAGCGCGTTGTCGTACGATCCAATATAACGTCGGCAGGGACCTGACCGGCCTCGCAACAGCCTTATGGGACGAACTAATTTTAAAAAGCTGTCCTCAGACCGCTGTCTGATGACCAAACATCCCTTGCCGGAATCTGCCTAGAGTAAGGATCTGCATATCGCAGGCATCCGCTTGGCGTGTGTCATTTGTTCGCTGGTTGTCGTCTGCTAAGAAGGCAGCCCGACGCAGCTTCGGCAGTGTGTTGTCGTACGATTCCAGATGGCATCGGTGGCAACTGATCGGCCGCCTAACAGCCGATCTGACACGTAACAATATGCAAGTAAGTGTAAAAAACTGTCCGCAGACTGCTGACTTCACGACCAAACAGCAGTAGGAAGCCTCTGCGTATAGCAGTCATCTGCAGATCGGAAACATCCGCTTACCGTGTGTCATTTGTTAGCCGGTTGTCGTCTGCTGAGACGGCAGCCCGACGCCACTTCGGTATGGTGTTGTTGTACGATTCCAAATGGCGTCGGTGGAACTGATAGGCCGCGCAACAACCTACCTGACACGTAATAATCTGCATGTAGGTGTGAAAAGCTGTCCGCAGACTGCTGACTTCACGACCAAACAGCAGTAGCGGGCCTCCGCCTGTAGCAGCCATCGGCCTACGGCCGGTATCGGTCTGCCCGGCAGCTGCTTAGGACGGGCATCTGCCCTACGAGCAGGATAGAAAACCTCATGTTGGACGGTTCGCGAAGGAACATCATATATGACACGTATTCATTTACATGTTGGTAAGAATCGCTATCCTCAGACAGTTGAATTCAAAACCAAGCATCGATGGTGTCAGCTGTTTGCAGGTGCCATTAGTTAGTCAAGTAAAGATGGCGTTTGCCGGCGACAGGCTTGTGTCGCAGCTTAAACGATACGCATTCTGAAGTGCAGTTCCCATATATGACTATAGTGGCAGCAAATCACTAATTCACTGCCCAGATGGTGTTAAGCAGGTGCAGAGACCGTAGCAGTCTTAGAGAGCGGTGGAGCTGTAAAGCTGAGACAACCTGTCTTGGCCAAGCTTGAAGCACAAATGAATGACGAGGTATGACAGCCTTCACTTAGATAGGGCGGGAGAGTGTTCGGATCGTCGATTAAGTCGCAAGACATAGGACTCCGAATATCGGCGATATAGTCGCAAGACATAAAGACGACGATTTTGGCGGCAGATAACAATGATTTTTTTTTTAATTTTTCAAAAAATGTTGACAGCCATAAAAAAAGGTTGAAGACTGTCGAAAACCACTTTCAACAAATGTTATCAAGATTCTCTCAAAAATCGTCTCTGTAATGTTTCCTCATCAAGATTCATTCAAATAAAAGCAGAAGCGCATGATAACACTATGGCTCTTACGAATGGAAGAGAAAAATCAATATAAATGGTTAACACGGCATGAACTTCCACAGATCTGAAATTATTCCAAACATTTTGCCTCACTGTTCCATGCGCAATCAGGCATTATGAGTTTTTCTGTTTTGACCATCCTTTTGAGCAGAACACTTCGTTTCAAGCAACAAAGCCAGAATAGTTCAACAGCGCAACTCTGACAAGAACTGTATCAGCCCTCACCGTCACTAGCTGAGTCCTCCTCCGCCCTCCCGGACGCCGCGTCCACCTCTCCACCCGTGTCCCCGGCTGCTGCGCTCTCGCTCTGTCGCCGCTGTTGCAGCTGCTCCACCTCGTCAGCCCCGCACACCTCCGTCGAGCAGCTGGAAATATTTCATACCGGTTACTACAAGTGCTTGCCTTTCTCCGATTTTTCAAGTCCAAGGAGACGAACATAAATGCAGCAACTCATTAAGCATTAGTATGTAGAGTGTGGTGACTTAATTATGCGGGAGAGGGCTAATGACGAGGATTAGTGAGTGTATGAATGATGCAATTGTCGAGGAACCGTGTGGCTTTAGATCAGAATTTTTGCAGTGAGACGAGTCTGTGAGAAGGACCGTGCTGAAAAAGGCCTACGATAAAATCGTCGAAGAGGCGTCGTGGAGGGTGTTGCGTGTGTATGGAGTTGACGAACATTTGTTATGACCGGCCCACAGTGTCAGTGTTGGCAGCAGAGAAGGTTACGTTATGTCTTTCTTGCTGTACAATCTCTTGATGGATAGAGTGGTTAGGGAGGTGAAGGCGAATGTATGGAGTTGATTAGATTAGATTTGATTTAATTCTCATTTCCACCATATTATCAACACAGGTCATAATAGGCTCCCCTGTAGCGCTCGATGATCATGGATGCCAGTAGGCCTGCACGCCTTAGCGTGCAGGAAAGAAAAAACGCTGTTTAAGTTAGAAAAATTTGAACATTTTTGCAATGTCAGACGCACGCTGGTGCGTACAAAAAAATGCTTAGACGAAACGGATCTCCGCTTCTAATCATTTAGAACTTCAGGAGTAACATGTACGCATGCTAGTGCGTACAGGTAGCATCGTCGAGACTGGTATATACAAGGTATACAGCTACACGGACAAAGTCAGCTTTGACAGCAACACAACACGTACTAGAACGCTACGCGGTTTAGGTCGATTAGAGTACACTTCACTTATTCAGGTAAGACTCAGACGAAACGAATCCTCGCTTCCAATCATTTAGAACTTCAAGAATAATATGTACGCACGCTAGTGTGCACAGTTATCATCGTTGAGGCTGGTACAAGGATTACGGCTACACGGACAAAGTCAGCTCCGACAGCAACACAACACAATGTTTACAGCTACGCGGTCAAGTTTAGTAGAGGTACAATTTATTCATTCAGGTAAGATAAAGACTCAGACAAAACGAATCCCCGCCGCCTCCAACCACTCAGAACTCCATGAGTAATCTGCGCGCGCGCCAGTGCGCACAGATAGTATCGTCGAAGTCGGTACAAAGTCTATGGCTTCACGGATAAGATCAACTCCAACCGCAACGCGTCACAAGGTTTATAGCTACGCAGTCCAGGTCAACCCCAGAAAATACATATAGTCCGTGCACGCGCGAGCGAGCACAGACTGAAGAAAAAACACCCATTCACAAAATCACTAATAGGAACTCCCCGCACAAATACACCAGCATTATTATAAAAGTAAGGGCAGCTTCGACATAGGCAGAAAAACTGCTCATATTATTGATTTCGCACTTATTGTTTAGGTGAAAAGAGTCAAGGAAGGGGGGGGGGTGGGGGGTGACATAGGTCCCTTTGGTCCCAAAAGAGCTCGATGAATCACGGAGGATTACCCAAGTCCCTCGGATCTTCTCGAGCTCCCCGAGACAACTCGTATCAGCTCATCTCGGCTCGTCTCGAATCATTTCGGCTCGTCTTGGCTCGTTGTGACCAACTCGACTCGCCTCAACAGGTTTAGACTGATCTCGACGCACCTCGCCCAGCCTCGACGCAACCCTCGCCCTCTGCGCCAGTAATCCACGGACTGTAATAGTTAATTGTTCTACTCAAGCATTTCACATCTATACAATTTTCTGTGTATGGGTTTTACAGCGTGGGGAGGGGAAGCAGGGGTCCCAGGGTTCAGAGGGGCCTCAATCGGGTCCCAAAGTTTCTCAAGGAGGTCCTAAAGGGTCTCAACGTTTGATTTGATTCGATCCTCACTTCTACCAGAGCCTCAACGCGAGTCGTAATAGGCTATCCCGTTGGGCTCGATGATCATGGATTCCAGTCGGCTTGCCCGCCGCAGTGTGCGAGAAAAAAACAATGCTTTTAAAGTAAGAAAAAAATGAAAATTTTAGCAATGTCAGACGCACGCTGGTGCGCATAAGAAATACGCTTAGACGAAACGGACCACCGTTTTAAATCATTTCAAACTTCAAGAGTAATATATACGCACACTAGTACGTACAGGTATCATCATCGAGACTAGTACAAGGTTTACGGCAACACGGACAAAGTTAGCTCCGCCAGCAACGCAAAACGACCTAGATAGCCACGCGGTCCAGGTCGACCACAGTACACTTCTTTAGTTCAGGTGAGACTCAGACGGAACGAATCCTTGCCTCCAATTATTAAGAACTTCAAGAGTTATAAGTATGCACGTAAGTGCGCACAGGTATCATCGTTGGGACTGGTACAAAGTTTACGGTGACACGGACTGTGTCAGCTCCAACAGCAACGCAACACAATGTTTACCGTTTAAGCGGTCTAGTTAAGTAGAGGTACAATTTATTTATTCAGGTAAGATAAAGACTCAGACGAAACTAATCCCCGCCTCCAACCACTCAGAACTCCATGAGTAATGTGCACGCGCGCCAGTGCGCACAGATAGTATCGTCGAAATTGGTACAAAGTCTATGGCTTCACTGATTAGATCAACTCCAACCGCAACGCGTCACAAGGTTTATAGCTACGCAGTCCATGTCAACCCTAGAAACTACATATGGTCCGTGCACGCGCAAGCGAGCACTGACTGAAGAAAAAACGCATAATTACAAAATCACAAACAGAAACTCCCGCACAAATTCACTAGCAATTGTTATACATGACAAAATTGTGGATCGTGGAGAAGAAAATATAGGCAGGTTCGTCAGTCACAGGCAGAAAAACTGCTCGGATTGTTGATTTCGCACTCATTGTTTGAAGGGATAGGGGGGGGCGGCAAGGGTCTTTGGGTCCCAATAGAGCCCGACGAGTCCCCGAGGGTAACCCAAGTCCCCCGGGTCTTCCCGAGCTCCCCCGGTCCCTCGAGACCCTTTGTCTCAGCTCATCTCGGCTTGTCTCGAATCATTTCGGCCAGTCTCGGCTCGTCGCGACCAACTCGACTCGCCTCAACAAGTTTCGACTGATCTCGACGCACCTCGACCAGCCCCGACGCGGCTCTTCCCCTGTGCGCTAGTAATCATGTGGACTGTAATAACAAAAATTTTCACTCAAACATTTTAGGGTGAGAGTGGGGTGGCAGAGGTGTCTCGGGTCCCAAAAGAGCCCGACGAATCCCGGAGGGGTAACTCAAGTCTCCCGGGTCCCCCAAGCTCCCCGGGTCCATCGTCTCAGCTCATCTCAGCTTGTCTCGAATCATTTCGGCCAGTCTCGGCTAGTCATGACCAACTCGACTCGCCTCAACATGTTTTGACTGATCTCGACGAGCCTCGATGCGACCTTCGCCCTCTGCGCCAGCAATCCGCAGACTGTGATGGTTAATTGCTCTACTCAAGCATTTCACATATATACATTTTTCTGTGTAAGGGTTTTACAGGGTGGGGAGGGTGAAACAGGGGTGCCAGGATTCAGAGGGGCTTCAAGCGGGTTCCAAAATTCTCAAGACCGTCCCAAAGGGTGTCAAGGGTGTCCCAAAGGGCCCCGGGAGGGTCCAAATGGATCCCTTCAAATTCTCCTGGTCTTCCAAGTCCCCTGGGTTCCCGAAACCCCCGTGTCTCACGAGTTTTCCCCATTCCCGGGTCATCTGGTCTCAACCAGCCTCGGTTCGTCTCGACTCGTCGCCTCGCCAGTCGACTCGTCTCCACTCTTCTCATCCTGCCTCGACTCGCCTCGTCCCCTCCACGCACAGTGCCAGTGTCACAGTGGAGTCATTGTCTTCCTAGCACAGGACGTCAAACCAGCAATCAGTGCTGCGTTGGGATTGTTGTAGCTCGGCACGCTCAAGTCGCAACAATTGTAGGAGGAGGTCAAGAAAGTGTTTTATTCAAACTGACTCATGAAACAGTGATCCTCCGGGAAGGAGGATTCTATCGGTAAGTAAGATGAAGAACTAACAATTTACAACAAAACAGATTACAGCCAAGAAGTTGATTTCTCGAAGGTAGCTGAGAAGCTGGCCCGCACTGAATTGCTTCTGAGGGAACGCAGTAAGCATTAGACGGAACGTATTAGTAGGGCCCAGGGACCAGCTCCAGGGGAATTGGATGTGTCGGCATTCTATTCAGGTTGAACATTCTGCTGAGACATGGGATATCGTAAGGAGGATTGATTAAACAGTCATTGCAGAATGGAGGTTGCGACACCTTCATCAAAAGTCTGTACGTTGGGTCCAAAATGTCCTATTCTCAATCGGCATAGAATTATCTGAACTCGTCAAGATTGGCTGTTTGAAGAGACCCTGGGTGTTGGTTCGTCTAGATTAGATTAGAGTGCCAAAGCTTTATAGTGCGCTGGAGTCAATGTCATTCTGGCACCGAACGTCATACCAGCAACCATCGCTGCATCAAGTCATCGACAAGTCATTGTTCGTCTCCGGGATTTTTCGACTAATTGTATGCTTAGGTCACAGATGTGTTCTACTCACAATAAGCAAGAAAAACGGTGGTCCTCTGTGAAGGAGGAGTCTATCGGTAAGCAAGATTATGTATGATCAATTCACAACAAATCAGATTACAGCTAAGAAGTTGGTTTCTTGAAGATAGTGGGGAAGCGGTTCCGCACCGAATTGCTGATGTGGGAACTCAGTAAGCATAAGGCGGAGTGCATTAGGAGGGTCCAGGAACCGGCTCCTGGAGAAGTATGTGCGCCGACATTCCGTCCATGTGGGGCATTCTGCCAAGACATGGGCTATGGTAGGAGGGACTAGACAGGCCATGCAGGAAGGAGGTGGCGACGCCTCCATTAGGTGTCTGTGCGTTAATCTGCTACGTCGTATCCTCAATAAGCATAGAGTTACCTCAGTCCATCGAGATTGGCTGCTTGATGCGACCCAGTAATGGTTGTGTCTCTAATAGTACGCAATTTATTGCTCATAGGAACTTCAGACCATTCCATGTTCAATTTATTTCGCACAGCTCTTTCAATCACTGGGTGAAAGTCTTTACATGGGAGTGGGCGTTGTTCTGCTGGGTCAGGGTCCGCTGCAGCTCTTCGCACCGCTTCGTCAGCCCGGTCAGTGCTCATCACCCAAGAGTGGCCCGGAACCCAGCACAAACGAACGTTCTTGTTTCTGGATTTGATTTGGGCCTCATTTCCACCAGAGCCTCAACGTGAGTCATAATAGGCTCCCCCGTAGGGCTCGATGATCATTGATTCCAATAGGCTCGCACGCCTAGGTGTGCGAGGAAAAAACAAAATAACGCTTTTAACGTTATAAAGAAAGTGCAAATTTTAGCAACGTCGGACGCACGCTGGTGCGCAAAAGAAAAAACGCTTACACGTAACGGACCTCCGCTTCCAATCCTTTTGAACTTGAAGAGTATATATACGCACCCTAGTGCGTACAGGTAGCATCGTCAAGATTAGTACAAGGTTAGTGGCTACACGGGCAAATTCAGCTCCGACAGCAACGCAACACAATATTTACAGCTACGCGGTTTAGTAGTTTAAATACAATTTATTCATTTAGGTAAGACAAAGACTCAGATGAACCGAAACGAATCCTCGCCTCCAACCCCTCAGAACCTCATGTATATGTCCAT
>SDVV010001103.1:0-27037 GCA_016164225.1 Gammarus roeselii | reverse complement strand
ATCACTCGCATTATTCTCCCAAGATTTTTTGGTATTGTCTATATTAACAATACATATTCTGCTATCATTCGCACGTATTATAGCATCACTTACAAGTATTCGTCGTCGATCTCTTGCAGTGGCTCAATATAAACAACAAGCTGGCACTCCATCATGAATCGATCAGAATTTATAAAGATATTCTAGAAAAACCTCCAACCGGCATCCAAAGACCCATATATTCTCGAGGTAAAAAGAACAATCGATTCACAAGAAATAATGATACTCTGCACGTTGAACACAGGAAAACAGAAACTGCCTGTCGAACTTTTTCGATCACTGGACCAAAATCCTGGAACAACCTCCCAACAAGCCTCAAAAATCTTGAATCTAACACGTCCTCCATGAATAGGCTTAGTGAACATCTATTGACCGATCACTTCAAAACCGTAACTTTGCCCACAAACACAAGCTAACTGCAAATACCAGTAACCAGAAGATGCATTCTGTTCTTTAGCATGTCCGAAACCTCCACCATCATCATAACTCTCTACATTGAGACACCATCTAATCGTTTTCAATCTGACGATACTTATGTTTTCTATGTTGCTACCGATCACAATAGTCTTTGCCAATTACCGTATGTGTTAACTAGCGTTTTGTCTATTTTTATATTTTAAATGTTCCAGTCGTCTTAGTGTAATTAAAATACGAACTCGGTCTTATCGAGGAACGATAGGCAGCTTCTAACTTTGACAAAGGTTAATTCAATTTTAATATAATTCATTGAATTATTTCTAATAATTACCGCACCATTTTCGATGATACAATCATTGCCTTATAAGCTAATATTTTGTTTTGTCTTCTATAACAGAAGTATATTAATCCGACTTGTGTACTCCAGCATTGTATTATTCTGATTTTCAATTATTTAACCATTCCCTAGCGGTCTTGAAGTGTGTAAATTGTATATTCAGTTGTTGGTATGTATTTTATGTATTCTTTTTGTATAACTTATGTCGCATTTTCACCCCTTCATTATTATAACATTGGTTTAGACCCATCTTTAAAATATGTTAGCGCTTTTCGATTTCCCAACCCGATATTGTATTCATATTTTTTGCATAATTCATGTCGGCCATCCACATATTTGTCATCGTACAATAATGTAGACTACTCATTATAATATATTATAACATTTTGATGTCCCAACCCCATGTGTCCGGGACTCAAACCCCATGCATGCGTGATCTCCCACCCCATGTACTTGTTATTTTTCACACCCATATATTTTGTTATTTATCTACCCCATGTATATCTTTTTTTTTAACCCCGCGTGTCACTGGTTTTCCCAACGCTATGTAGTCGGAATTATTTTGTCAAAATAGACATTCTCTGTATGTGAACAGATGATACTACTGTAAATGTTATTTCGCTCCATGTAATTAGAACCGGCGGGACCTAGAGATGAGCTGTGGCGAATTCAAATTGAACTCTCGTTTTCGTTAATTCAAGTAGCGTAGTTGATAATAAAGTTTCATGTCATATGTTTAGGAATTTATTTATTTCCTTAAAAAAATAAAAACCCATTGCCAGACGATGGAAATAAATGATCTAATAGTAATAATAATAATAATCTAGTTTATTCGGTCATCATTCAAACATCATTTATAAAATTTTCATAGATGTTTTGTCCTCCATAACACAATAGATATCACAGCCAATCACGTATATTGTGCACCATTCACATTTAGTTTGCTTGCATTTACTGCTAACTTGTCATCATTCATGCATATTTTGTCCGCATTTATCCCTATTCAGACATCATTCACGTATAGATATCATAATTTTCACATATTCCCTTCCATCAAATATTTTCTTCAAATATTATCGTATATGCTACCATCGTTTAAACTTTTTTCTGCCCTCATTTGCCCATACTCCTCGCCAGTAACCGAGGCTCGCTGTTGGATTGTGGCGATTGATTTCTGCTGCAAGGAAATAACAACTTCCTCTTTTCAGTTGGAAAGGAAATGGATGAATCCGCCCTCCTTCTAAGAACCGAGGCTCGAATTGTTGATGTTGCTTTTTCCAGAGCAATCTTCAACAAAGTACTTGCATAAATATTATAATTGATTACCTATCATCGGGAAATGTGAAAATATTTTCTAGTCAACAACATGCCATGCACGTTTCATTTTGGCTCGTAACCCTCTCAAAATTACATTGAAAACAAAAGTTGAAGCCATAAATGTGACCGTGCAAATCCTCAACATTAGCCATAAAGTATAATTAGTTTGGAATAGTAAGTTGTCTAACTTGAATGCAATTTAAATATTTTTTCTCCAGTCCATTTGTTCCGATGGATTTTCAACGCTTGCTCGCTGGTGTAAGTCCTTCACGATCAAGTTGTAAAAGGTTTACATCATGAAACAAATTTCAAGAACTGTTAATTCCAATCTAGTAATGTTTGAGTTTTTGTCAATCACCTTACATCAGTAAAGCCTTCCCTCCTGATATATGGCGAGCGTATGAGTTTTTGAGACAGTACCAATGGAAGGATCCGAATTTGCATTGCGCAATTAGGTGGATTCTGTAGTAGAGAGGGGAAGGGGAGGTCACTTCTACTGAATGGATCCATTCCTCTGGAAGCTTGTCTGAACGAAACATGCCAGAGATCTTGTCCAGCATAGTAGAGCAGTAACGTAATTCTACGACGCATTTCTGGACGTGTCTGCCACCCAATAAAATGCAGAATGAATTATTGGGCATCTTGGGGCAATAGCGTGCTGAGAAATAAAATTTTACTGTAGAACTTGGGCAGGCAGCATTAAAAATATAAGTGATGGCTGTTTGAACTCGCCAAACACTTCACGTCATCCTTCAGCTGAATAAATACGGTTTTCTTCGTAGTCGCCAGCTACGGTCTGATTTGTTCTGTCGCGCATCATTTTCTTGTAGTCACATCATATGTTAAAATCGTACATTAAAAATCACGTTTTCTCTTAAACTGTACTAATGAAGGTAATTGTTCAAATTTTATTATTATTGATTTCCATCGTCCAGCAATGGGTTTTCATATCTTAGGTTTGTACATAAAATTGTATTTTCAATTGCACTATTTGAATAAGCGAAATGTCGGGAAACGCTCGAAAATGAATTCCTATAACGAATTCGCAAAAGAATATTATGATTATGGCAGGTAACAAGCAGTAAATAATCTTCAGAATGGGAAACATAACTTCACATGTCGTCCCCGGCAGCGCCAACTGCCGAGCACCACACTAAATTTACATGGAATTTCTAACACTGTCTGAAGGACATTGCAATATGAATAGACTCAATTATGTAGAGCGTAGTGGTACCTGGGGCAAGTGGGTCTGCGATAGTAGTTAACTGATAAAAATATCGACGCACAGAGGAAGACAAACCTCCCACTTCTGACATGCATTCACACTGATAACGCAACTCAGCTCATTAGCGCTAAATCGTCCTGCCATGACCCCGCAACATGCACTTAGGGTATAAGAGTGTGGTCCGAGGAAGGTGTCAGCAGCAGGGTTTGACAGCTGTCAATGCTTCACCCCTGTTCCGTCATAATTGACCTTCCTTTCTCACCAACATTCGTTCCGTTTCTTAACGAGACGCCTACATGCGGGAAACAGCATCAAGGCAGCGTCAAAACTCTGCCTTTATCCATAGGAACAATGAAAGCACTGTGTCATGCATCCAGCCCCGTCCCTGACACAAACCACAAATTTAGTATCCTTACCATCCATTCGACTTCCGTTTCTCCATCCCTCTTTCGTCCCTCCGTCGCAACGCCGTTCAGAGCAGGGCTTTCCTTTCCTTCATCCTCTCTACCGCCTATGGCACCTTTTCCTAGGTAATTCCAGCAACAGTTCTGGCTCCCATCACCGGCATCCGTGTAGTACCAGCCACAGCAACAATTGCAGGATCTCTGACTTTTCCAGCGTTCAACAACTCCTTGAAATACTCAGCCAACATTTTCCGTACATCCTTACTTTACAAAAACAACCGGTAGGTAATATCTTTTACCATCTTCTTATCCTGTCCGTCTCGTCCTCGTCAAAATTCTTGCACAACCACCTTTCCCACCCAGCATCGGCGTTCCACTCTGCTCTCCTTACATTACGATTCAATTCTTTACTGTTGTCTCAATAATGCTGTTGTAGGGCACTTCTGACCTCACCTGCATCGTCTCCTCAGAAACACTTTTCTTCTGTGCCAACGCCATTTTAATCTCATCGTTCCATCACTCACAACACTTCCTTCTTCACCCGTTCACACAGACCCGACCTCACTCATTGTTCACACATCTCCACAACGCATCTCTGAACGGATCCCACTCGCCAGCACTTTACCCAGGCCTTGTTCTCTCACTATGCCATATTCCTCCTGCAACGCTTGCTGGAACTCCACTGCCCTGCTGGCCACATTCTGTTCACTCACCTTCACTTCTTCTCCTCTAATTTATTTCATCCACATTCACCCGTGCTCCACCGTCAATTATATTTCCAGCATCAGATGATCCGACATTTCTCCACCCTCCACTCTTAAATCCCGCACATCCATCAACCACCTCACCACTCTCTAAGAAACCAACTCAAAATATATCAGCTGCTATCCAATATTGCATTATGTATCGTCACTAGTACCCGAGTAAGATTATATCTACAGCACGTAACTTTACCTGAAGGCTTCATGGTTGACGAGAAAGACTTTTCCAGTCTTCTTAGATCAGAATTGTATCGTGTAGTTCAACTTTCAGATTGAGATGTTATTATTTGTTTTTTTCAGCATGAGGGTCAAAAAAATGTCGAGGTGAAGTGCTCTCATTCCGGAGAAGTTAGCTGTAAGAAAAAAAATCAGTATTCTCTGTCTGAACTTGAATCGCGTTGCCATTGAACCCTCAAATGTTTAGAGATCTTATCCTGTACTTCCCTCAGTTGTTTTTATTTCCTACTTCTCAAGATACAAAAACTGCTCCAAAAATTTAGCGAACATCTCAATTGAGTTGGATTGAGTTGGAGCCCTCCAGAGTGGAATTGACTTTGGTAGTGGCTCGGAAAGTTTAAAACCACCACTCTGTAGGATTTAGTTGAAACCTGTTGGAGATAAGAATCCTGTGTTACTTTACAAGTCTTAAACATGAGTTCAGCACTTTGCCACTGTTTTGAATAATTGCTACACACTCTATCAAGGGAAAAAATGTCGTAGGTAAATAGTTAATTGAATTGCGACACAAGAACAATTCCAATCTATTCAGGACATTTGGGTTTACGAAATGCACAATTGTGAGTCATATGATGTTGTGAAGAATATGCTAACGAAAAATAGGTACAATCGGATTCCGTTAAGACACGTTGGAAATTATTGGACCCCGTGTTTGAGATGACAAAATGAAAAAGGTCGAAACCAGAGTGTACATCTACTTCTAGTACAACAAGCTCTGTTCCAGCTCCGTCAAAAAATTACAAGTTTTATTCTGGATAAGCTCATATTTCAAATTTGGATGGATTATGTACAGTGATGCCATTCCACCAAATATAAAAATTGAATATATTTATTAACTACACACTTTTTGAAAGTTCTGGTGGATTTCAGTTAGTTCAACTAAATTTGGGTCATCGGATTCGAGCTATTTGTCTTAACTGATTTTTGTTCATCAGTACGGCCCAAGATTTGCAATAATATCTGTAAGCGTTGGTGTCAGTTTTTGCTAATGCAGATATTACGAAAAGTATTTAGTAACATTGAAACTATTGCAGTTCCTTGAAACGTTATTACAATCAGACTCCATCACGCGTCGATTTATATTGGTGAAAACATGAAACTGAAGAGAAAGATCTATGTATTCAAAAACCGGTTCCATTCTATTTTATTTTGATAGTCAGGTACTGAATTGACTTATCTCAGGACTATCACCGGAAGTTAAGGATGATTGACGATCGTTCAGCCGTGCGCATATTTCTACTCGAAACTGAGTGTCCGATTTGCCAAAGTAGATCCTCTACCATAACAGCAACGAAGTGACGGGGAACATTATCGTGATTTCAACAGGAATTTCTGGTCTGAATTATCGGGTAAGTATTTTTTTCGAAACTGATATTTTTAACATTATGTATTTTACTTCCCACTTGGCACTTCGGGTTTTGATAACGTTGTTCATGGAAACGTCGTCCCCATAAAACTTGAGTTCAATAGAATATCAAGAACAGCAGAGTATTCAGATTTTTTTTTTGAACGTTTCAGACTCATTTTCGCAAACACAATAACTTAGATGCAATTTCAACATTTCCAACGTGTATTAAAAATAACAAATCAGCATTCAATCAACATTGATGTCTACTTCAGTTTGATCTGAGAAGAAATTTCCATAGAAAACCATGTACTATGGCCTCAAAAATCCAAGCGGCTGACCATTCACACTTGAAAACATCCTCAATCGGAAGTGTTTTCCGCATGAGTATGATTTGATTTAAACATATTATTGAATGACGCCGTAGTGCCAAATCTAAAACTATCGACGAAGAAGGAACGTCGATTTGCTTGTATTTTTTTCTATCATTGCGGCCCTGGATTGCAGCCGACAGCTGACTTTTTACCGGCAAATCGGTTAGTCTAGAAACGTGTTCTATCAAAAATCCAGGACCGTCAAACAGAGGACATCTTTCACTAAGTCCTGCACCGGTAATCCGAATTATCTATCGACGGCGATCCTTGACATCTGTTTTAGACGGCCATCGATAATCCTCGAATTGAGACAACGATAAATGCTCACTGGGATCACACACTTTACGCAAAAGACCTCTATCCCTCGAATTTTTTATTTATTGAATCATTTGGGATGTTCCCAGCGTTCAATAATCTTTTATTTATCTTTTCCTGTGTGAGTTAGATGTAATGGTAAAAACTATATCTGCTCAATTTTTCGAGGCAATAAAGAAAACTGAATTTCAAGAAACTTGTTTGGTCGCTAATGAGGCTTTGGTACGGCCTATAAAGTCGTGAACTGGCTTGGTGAGGTCTAACATTATATATAAGAGTATATTTTAAAATAAATTCCGTTGATTTCTTGCCGTAGAAACATTGATTGAGATTCTTGTGTAACAGATTTGCTTCATCGTGATTTGTATTTTTGCTAAAATCAGCTATTATTTGTCTATTGTATTATTAAAAACATCGAGACTGATACTTGGATGAACAAAGATCAAGAAATTTTGAATGGCGTTAAGGATTTAAAATTTATTTTGCTAAAATACAGCTTAAAAAATTACGCGAATTTCACTACACAGAGATCACATATACCAAGTCTAATTATCATCTAATAATTTATTCCCTGATGATTAGGAGGCGCTTAAATCGTTCGTCATATCATTCTTATGATTGTATATACGTCAACGTTATTAAATTGGTATGTGTGTAAATTATTAGAACATCCAAAGGGTCAATGATTCAAAAAACTATTTTTTTTCCTGAGTAATCTTTTATAATATGATTAAGATTAATATATGTTGTCGAACTATTAAAATGACTCATGAAGGAAATTATCACTACCAAATTTCAACATTTACCTGATCGACCACACTTCTTGTGTTGACAAATTGAAAACCACTTTTCGCTGATGATTTCCCCTGTTCTTGTCTTCCCTCTCAATTGCCCTCTTGGCTGAGTACCGGAGACTCGATAACCGAAGCCGTCGCCCGCAGAGGAGACCTAATCAAGATATCATTTGTTAGAAAATTCGTCGGGTAAGAGAAGTAACCTTGACAGACCTGCTGAGCCGCGGAATGACCGCCGCGATTGTTCTACAAAGATCAGACCCAACATACAAAATATTTCGATCGGAAAGCTATGACTCGTTTAATTAGCAAATTGTAATTAGTTGAATTAGTTTACGATACTAATGCATCTAAATTCAGTGTTAGATATTTTCAAGTTCTCCAATAGCAGATGATATACGATAATATTAATAATTATTACCATCACGTTCGTGACGTCAGAAGATAGCATTCACTTGTGTCGAAAGAGACTAGGATCTGTATGAAGAAACGTATGAGGGTGACGTTCATTCAGAAAATTTGTAGAGTACGACTGTTAACTTCTCTTAGCGGTTCTGCTTTTTATAAGTACGCATGACACCGCACCTCTGTTGTAGCAATGTTTTCTGAAGTTACCTAGAGAGTATCTACATACTGCTATTGTAATCATTGCCATTCGTGTTCCACGCCGAAGGATCAACTATTCACAAATTTCAGCTGAATTCGTTTCCGTACGTGATAATGCGAAGAAACGACTTGAAAACGTCCACCTTTAATTACACCAACCTAAAAGAACGTCAACTTTTTAGCCACAACTTTATTTATCGTCAAATCCATCAGAATCAACCATATATTGGATCAACGTAATCAAACTCAACTTATTTAGTCCCTTTTTTTGCTCAATCCTTTATAACGTAAATTTTTTAAGCTCCATCCAATATAACGTCCATTTTTTTCGCTCCATCCTATATAATGTCCATTTATTTTTTGCTCCATCCTATATAACGTCCATTTTTTTAAGCTCCATCCGAATTACCCAGCATCCGAAATAACGTCCACTTTTTGTCCGCTTTGGTCACGCAATTTAGCCGTCTGCAATCAGATGTGGCTCCATAGCCCCTGGTGCATACCCATTTTACTCACCACAGACTCAAAGCCTAACCTAACCTATTCTGTATTTCTTCACAGCTCAATATTTCGACGCTCAATTTTTCGGCATTGTTTAGATTTTTTGAAATTTTGAGAAAAATACGTACAGCCGCCCCGCGGGTTAGAAACACGTGCAACTGCCCCGTGGGTCAGGAGCGCGTACAACTGCCCCGCGGGTTAGAAAACCGCTCTAAAACTCAGGTTAGGTTAGGGCCGGACAATTCTGTTAATGATAATTTAAAATTGTGTGTTGAAATATTGGGCGTCAAAATATGAGTTTACTAACCTAACCTAACATATCCTAACCCAACCTAACAGGCTTAGCTAGCAAGCGAAAAACGAAAACCTGCGGTGACTGAAATGGATGGGCGCCAGGGGCTATGGAGACACATCCGATTACAGACGGCTCAAATGCGTGACGAAAGCGGACAAAAGGTGGAAGTTATTTCGGATAAGGGTTATTTCGGACGGAGCTTAAAAAATGGACGTTATTAAGGGTGGAGCTTAGAAAAGATGACGTTATATAGGATTGGACGGAAAAGAATTGGACATTACATGGGATGCAGCGAAAAAATTGGACGTTATGGATGTTAATTTTTTTTATGCAAAACAAATTGAGATTGTACGATTTGATGAAGCACCCTCTTTATTAGGGAAAAAATGGCGTTAAATAGGGTTGACGATAATTTTTTACGCTACTCGGAGAAGGTCTTAATTGGTTTGATTTTAATATGTTGATCTTCTCTAGCCTCCTCAATGGGAAGTGGGTATCTATTGTGAGGTAACTATATGGGTGTATGGAACCTGCTGCACGTTGTGGCGGCCGTGGGTTCGAATTCCTGCATCGTTGAATATTGGGTTTGATAATCTTGTATCAGGAGATACAATTCTTCACTGTTTAAAGCTCAAGGAAAAAACAAAAAAGTGTACAGACATCGGAACAATTTTACAAATTGAGTGTACAGGTTTTCACTTGAGAATAAAATATGCCGTCACGATATGACTTCAAACTGACTTACAATAAATCATAACATCGCCACAAATGTTGTTCACACAGAGGTCACTGTAAATGTTGTTCATATTTCTTAACAGAGGGTTTCTATGATATTATCAAAGTTTCTCACCTTGCATCGTTTACCATCAGATCGTTATTAATCTGAAACTCAACATACTACATTTCATTAGGAATTTGTCTGTTGTGGAGATTATCATAACAAAACCGTTACATTAAGACATATTTTAATTGACGATAGGAGGAATTTCAATTAGCTCGATTTAATAATTCAGAAAGCTAGCACGCTCTTCATTAGTCAACAAGCAAAGTACTATAGGCTTTAATAATCCAGCTTTTTGATAACATCTTTCAGAAGTTACTTTTAAAACTATAGAGCTTTACGATCTTACTCCGATTAATCCAGCAAACAGCTGAAGTACCATATGAAAGTACATAAAAATTACCACTTCTCGAAGTGGTCCAGCTTACCCATCACAGTTTTTTGGTGTGCCCTTCCCTTTGACACGTTTCGTGTTTCATTGTAGATATGAGGTACCACTACAGAAATGACACTATTAGGTACTATTGGGTATTAGTAGAAATAGGTACCATTATAGAAATCGAAAACTGACATTTTCGATCCCAGTTCCGAAATTACGCTTCAATAACTGTTGTGGAAGTCTCTTGAATTAATGTCAACTGGTTATATCTTCTCCGTTTGATTTTATTGGTTGTCACAGTGGATTCACTGGAACTATGATGGAAGAAACGTATTAGCCAATCAAATTGCACAAAGGGGCTGTTTGAGGAATATTATTTTGTAAAAAAAAATGATCAGATGGTGACTACCAAAAACTGCTCATGATTATACAGTATATTAAAAGAGCTTCCGTTATGATACAATGATTCCAAAATTTATCGACATGTGAAACGATTAGGTTGTCTGGCGGCATGCCTTACACTAACAGTCACATCATAAAGTTCTAAAACGTTGTCGTGGTACAAACAACGATTTCGTTATGTCGTACATACCTGCAAATGTGAAATACATCATACAGGTTATTACTTGATCCACTACTTCTTCCCTCGACTGTGGTGTGAATGTAGTGCCCATTTGCAAATACAAATCTTATCGACTAACTCTCGCTTGATTTTCGTTCCTATCCGCATACAAATGAAAACTCTGAAGGGCTTACAAAACAGATTGAATTTGCATCCAGCCGAAGCGTGTCAGGAAAAGTTCTAAGCCAAAGGGAGTTCTGAAATTTTATGTAATGCAACTTCGACGTGGAATCCGATACCATGACATCTCGTTTATTTGATGGTTCTTTCGAACTCAATACATAATTTTTTGTTCAAGGATCCTGCGATTTGATGGAAAATTGTTTAATGGAACCTGCCAACCGATCTTTCATTCACCTCTATATCTAATCCGTCTTGTTATTTTTTTCGATTTTTTTTAAATTTTTTGGTGCGTTCTATGGAAGAAAGGTATTTTGAGGTATTGATTGTAAGGATTACCTGCCTACAAATTACGTGCTAAAGATTATTCTTAACGACTTGGACAGAAAAAAAGGATTACATTGAAATGTTATAATATTTTCATGTCGTATCTGAGGCCTCAATAAATCTATTATAATTCCATTTTATGACATTTTTAGTCTCACTCAATGATGACTCAAGCACACATTATAGATCCGATATATCACATTTTAGTTTAAAAACTTGACGCAGACTTCATTTCACAAATCATCCTATCCCACTCTCTCATAAATATCTTCGTTTTAAACACGTTTGAACAAATAGAAAAGTGTTATTGAAAAATACATTTTATGGCTGTGTCCTATCCTGATATAATAACATATTGTGTTAGTTTCCAATTTGCGTTGTCCACAGCGGTAATAAATCCATGTTAGGCAAACATGCAAGAGATTCTGATACAATTGAAGATTGCCAGACGTTCAACTAATCCGACATGTAATCCGTTGAGGCGTCAAGTGATGACACCAATAGGCTTCAAAGGCACACATTCTTTGCGTTCGAGGATCCTGTTAGCGAACTCGAGCCGCTCCAACAAACTTCATTCAGTCGCGTTCTCTTGGTACCGTATATAAGAGTTTTTTGTATTATTATACTGCTGTCAAAGACATGTGGTCTTCTATCATTAGGTTGCTGTCACTGACAAGTGGTCGTCTATCATTATGTTGCTATAACAGACATGTGGTCGTCTATCATTATGTTGCTGTCACAGACATGTGGTCGTCTATCATTATGTTGCTGTTACAGACATGTGGTCGTCTATCATTATATTGCTGTCACTGACATTTGGTCGTCTATCATTATGTTGCTGTCACAGACATGTGGTCGTCTATCATTATGTTGCTGTCACAGACATGTGGTCGTCTATCATTATGTTGCTGTCACGGACATGTGGTCGTCTATCATTATGTTGCTGTCACAGACATGTGGTCGTCTATCATTATGTTGCTGTCACGGACAAGTGGTCGTCTATCATTATGTTGCTGTCACAGACATGTGGTCGTCTATCATTATGTTGCTGTCACAGACATGTGGTCGTCTATCATTATGTTGCTGTCATAGACATGTGGTCGTCTATCATTATGTTGCTGTCACGGACTTGTGGTCGTCTATCATTATGTTGCTGTCACAGACATGTGGTCGTCTATCATTATGTTGCTGTCACGGACATGTGGTCGTCTATCATTATGTTGCTGTCACGGACATGTGGTCGTCTCTCATTATGTTGCTGTCACAGACATGTGGTCGTCTATCATTATGTTGCTGTCACGGACATGTGGTCGTCTATCATTATGTTGCTGTCACAGACATGTGGTCGTCTATCAATATGTTGCTGTCATAGACATGTGGTCGTCTATATAAACGATTTGACCGATTCAGTAGTTTCCTTATGACACCATGCAGGACAATAGTCTTAAGAGTTTATTACTTAGGAGCCAGACTACTTAACGTCAGTTGTCAAAATACCCGAGATCATAATGAATGTATCATAAATATTTTCACTTCATAGATTGCCATCACGGTTCGTGTCGCGATTTCTTTCTATTTTGTCTTTAAAAACAAGCATTTTGGATTACATTATGCATTTGATTGCTTGTTTTATTGATTTTTTTTTAGAGCAGAGTCATCAAACTGTAACGATTATTAGGATATGTTTGGCCCATTAAGGAGAAATCTTTTCATGTCCAAAAATCCCATTGCTTTCTCATTGCAGTTTGACGTTAAAATAAGAATCCAAATATTCGCATGTATAGTTTTATTTTGACCATCGGTAGACGGGAGTTTGAAATGATATAATATGATCGAATCAATTGAAGTGGGATGAGTTATTGATTGAAGAATATTTGTTAACCTTCGCATTTATTGACTTGTAAGTGGACGTGTTGACCAGCAAAGCCTAACACCCAAATCCAGGCCTGCTCCAGACCTGATAAATGGCAGGGTCGCTGCCCAGGGACCTCAACTCACTAATCAAATCCCTACCTGTTGTTCCTTCACTAATTTCTTGGAGTGATAATTTGTGTTGGTCGAAAGATTGGGAGAAATCAAAGATATTTATGATTGTTGGCAGCGGAAGGCAGGGGATATTTTGACCTTGATTCGGCTTTACATTAATAATCTGAACTTCGCAACAAATTTGTACGTTTTCTTTGATGACGACTGCTTCCGTAACCCCATAAAAGGCGTACAAGCGTCAATAATTGCATGGCTGTGATGTGAAGCGAGCCGATCGTGTTCATAACACCACATTCAGAATCTGGTAGGACTCCTGAAGCATGACTCTAATACACAGCTCTAACATGCCGTTTGATTTTGGTACACAAAATTGATTTTTATTCAGCAGAGTACTTAATTGCAAAGGACTGCCGCTTCAGCAAAAACACCGGAGTTCAGAAGCAATCAAGTGTTTCCACAGTAAAATAATTCCCTGCCACTTCTGCTAGTCTAGTGCGCTCGGTGCACACTAATTCACATTCTTTTAGAATTATTTTGGACACTCCTCAAGGCGGCGTCCTTCACGAATAAGCTAGCACATTAATACCTACGTTGAATGAGATATTTTATATTTTCATGCTTGGAAATTAATTTTGTCATGATATTATTTCTTTCTTGTCAGCTGACGAGATTGATGGGCCTCTACGGGTCGCATGCATGCCCTAGATAGCTGATAGAAGGGCCTCTACGGGTCGCATGCTTGCGATAGCTAATTGATGGACCTCTACTGGTCGCATGCCCTCGATAGCTAATAGAAGAACCTCTACGGGCCGCATGCTCGCGATAGCTGATTGTTGGACCTCTACGATTTAAGACAGACTCCCGAATCCCAAACTGTATTGGATCTGCTCATATGTCTTCCATTGTTACCACAGACGTGGAGCCCAATTCTTTCTCGAACCACCATGAAAGAAACTGCACCATTAACATCAAAAAAGATACGAAACAATTATACAAAATAGGCTGTCGTCGAGATGATAGAACCGATACATAGCACAAATATTGTCACAGAACAAGCCCAATTACTCACAGACTATCTTCTCACATGTCTGAACTTGTGGCGCCAACGAAAACTAAAACAATGAAGAGCCTGCCGGTTAAATGGATTACAGAAAAACTGTGAAACGAAATTGCACCTAAAAAATATCTCAAACGCAGAGCTAAACGAAGCATCACTAAGTTACAATTATTTCGGATTCAAAATAGAAGAGTCAAACGAGAAGTCAGGAGGGCAAACATTAGATATCATCACGAGGAACTAGAACAGGGCAAAAACAATCAAAAAGAAACGTGGAACGTACTGGAAAGAATTGATTCCTACAAAAAAGATCACCCCGCCTACTTATCCAAATACTGTAGCAACTTCAGAGAAGTTTAACATCTACTTCACTGGAGTTGGGAAACTGGTTTTTGAAGAGGTAACCCTGGAAGCTTATCAAGGATTACAGAACGACGCAACAGATACATGGAGTCCAAAAGGCTTCAATTGAGACAGCGACCAAGAAGCAAACGTAAAATGGAAACCAAAGCAAGTATCGCAACACGAACTACAATGAGCTGTATTTGCCTTGAGGAACACATATTATACAAGAATAGATGGTTTGGCCCTACAAAATCTGAACGACAGCCTATAGTTACCCTGCCCTGTATCAGCACAGTTATTAACACCTTCATCGAAAGTGAAACTTTTCCAGAGATCTGGAAGCATTCAATCATAAAAGCAATTCATAAATCTGGGGACAAGAATGAACCATCCAACTTTAAACCGATCAGTCTTCTGCCTGTCCTATCCAAGATTCTAGAAAAGGTAATATCTAACCAATTGATTGATCACCTCGAATCAAACAAGCTGTTCAACGACTACCAGTATTTTTATGTGCGAAAATCGTCAACCGAAGACGTACTTATGAGCATCACTGAAGACCTGTACAAAAACTTTGATGAAGGGCAGATATCCCTACTGGTATTGCTAGACTTATCGAAAGCATTTGACAGTGTAGGCCATACAATTCTTTTTGGCAAGCTCCGCAACATCGGAATCGACCCTACTCGTTTCGAAAGTTATCTGATGAATCGGCAACAATCAGTTAAACTCGATAACGCAACTATGTCAAATTCGGCCACAGTTACCTTTGGGGTCCCTCAAGGTTCGATACTTGGCCCTTTGTTGTTCTTGTTCTTTATTGTTCCATTTGTTGTTCCTGGTTTATTGTACGCCGATGATGTTCAAATATTGCTTTTCCGAAAGCCGTCGGAACTGAATGCACTGAAAGACGACGCTGAGACAGCCGTAACTAATCTGAAATCTTGGTATGATAAAAAAGGACTCAAGCTCAACTATGAAAAAACGAAATGCATCTTGTTCTGCTCGAACTCAAAAAGAAAAGCAGTTCCAATGAATTTCTCAATCAGGATAGGCAAATCTGGCATTCCTGTTGAAGATAAAGTTCTAAGTCTGGGAGTACGGTTTGATCCTGATTTTTCCTTTAAACATCACGTAACTACTCTGTGTTACAAGTTGAATGGAACACTTTTATTCCTAAGCCCCGCATTAAATAATTGTATTTCAAATCAAGATTACTGATTGTCCACGCTCTAGTAATTTCTCATGTTAACTACTGTCTTTCAATTTGGGGAGATGCACCAAAACTCAAAAAGAGAAAGTGCAACATTATATAAACTTTGCGGCTAGAATAACATGTGATGGTAACCACAGAAAACGAGATCCCGTAAGTCCTCTCCTCGAAATATTACAGTGGCTCAATATCAACAACAAACTGGCACTCCATGAGTCGATCAGAATTCATAAAAATCTCCTAGAAAAACATTCACCCGGCAGCCAAAGGCACATATATTCTAGAGGTGAAAAGAACAATCGATTCACAAGAGATAATGATACTCTGCACGTAGAACACAGGAAAAGAGCTTTTTCGATCACTGGACCAAAATCCTGGAACAACCTCCCAACAAGCCTCAGTAATCTTGAATCCAACAAGTCCTTCAAGAATAGGCTTAATGAACATCTGTTGACCGACCAATTCAAAACAGTAACGTTGCCCACAAACACAAGCTAAATGCATAATACCAGTAACCAGAAAATGCATTCTGTTCTTGAGCATGTCCGAAACCACCACCACCATAACTCTCAACATTGAGACACCATCTAATCGTACATATGTTTTCTATGTTGCTACCAATCACAATTGTCTTTACCAATTACCATAAGTGTTAACTAGAGTTTTGTCGATCTCTATGTTTCAAATATATCCATCGTTGTTTCAAATATATCCATCATTGCCTTATAAGCTAACATTTTGCTTTGTCTTCTATAACAGAAGTATATTAATCCGACGTGTGTACTCCAGCATTGTATCATTCTGATGGTCAATCATTTCATCATTTCCTAGCGGTCTTGAAGTGTGTATATTGTATATTCAGTTGTTTGGTATGTATTTTATGTATAACTTTTTTGTATAACTTATGTCGCCTATTCACCCCTTCATAATTAATACAATGGTTTAGACCCATCTTTACAATTTTGCGGAAACGCTTAGTGTGAGTCATCCAGGCATGCTAGAGACAATCGGAAAGAAGTTTTTTGTAGCAATGTGTTGGGGCTTTTCGATTTCCCAACCATACTCCAGCATTTCATGTCGTCCATCCACATCTTTGTCATCGTACAATATTGTAGACTACTCATTACAAAATGTTAGCACATTTTTCTTGTCCCAACCCCATGCTTTCAGGACTCTAATCATATGCATTCGTGATTTTTCCCACCCCATGTACTTGTTATTTTCCACAACCATGTATTTTGTTATTTATTCACCCCAAGTATTGATTATTTTGCAACCCTGCGTGTCACTGGTTTTCCCATGGCTATGTAGTCGGAATTATTTTGTGATAATAGACATTTTCTGTATGTGAACAGATGATACTATTGTAAATAATATTTCGCTCCGTGTAATCCGAACCGGCGGCCCCTAGAGATGAGCTGTGACGAATTCAAATTGAATTTTTGAGGAACGATATGTAGCTCACAGCTTTGACAGAGGCCAACTCGATGAGAATACAATTTATTGAAACATTTCTACCAATAACCTTACCATTTTTGATGATGCAATCATTGTCACATAAGCTAATATTGTGTTTCATCTTCTATAACAAAGTATATTATTTCGATTTATGTACTCCAGTATTGAATTATTCTGATTGTCAATCATTTAATCATTTCCTAGCGGTCGTGAAGTGTATATCTTCAGTGCTATGTATATATTTTATGAATAACTCATGCTGTCTATTCACCACTATTATTCATACAATGTTTCACACCCAAATTTACAATATGTTAACGCATTTCGTCATGAAATATGATATCCAGTGTTATGTACATATTTTATGTATAATTTATGTCATCTATTCAACCCTTTATTATTCATATTTTACCCCATCTTCACAATATTTTAACTCATTTCGATTTCCCAGCCCCATGTTTTCAGAATTTATTAGCCCCATGTGTTGGCGGTTTTTCCAATCTTATGTATTTGTAATTTTCCCAACCCCATGTATTCGTGATCGCCCCACCCCATGTATTTCGTGCCAGGCATTTCCTGATTCTTACCTCAAATAAGACGTTGGTTTTTGATCATTGATTATAATATTATAATTTATAATATGTTGCATAAAATCAGAACCGGCGGCAAATTCAAATTGAATTTTCGTTCACCGTTATTCAAATAGTGTTTATGGCAATACAGTTTTATGTGTAATATTAAAAAGATTGAAAACCCATTGCCAGATGATGGAAGTAAATGATTTGATGATAATAATATTTATACGGGTCGCACGTCCTCGATAGCTGGTAGGAAGGCCTCTACGGGTCGCATGCTTTCGATAGCTGATGGATGGGCCTCTACGGGTTACATGCTTGCGATAGCTAATAGATGGGCCTCTACGGGTCGCATGCTCTCGATAGCTGATAAAAGGGCCTCTACGGGTTGCATGCTCGCGATAGCTGATTGATGGACCACTACGGGTCGCATGCTCTCGATAGCTGATAAAAGGGCCTCTACGGGTTGCATGCTCGCGATAGCTGATAAAAGGGCCTCTACGGGTCGCCTGCTCGCGATAGCTGATAAAAGGGCCTCTACGGGTTGCATGCTCGCGATAGCTGATTGATGGACCACTACGGGTCGCATGCCCTCGATAGCTGATAAAAGGGCCTCTACGGGTCGCCTGCTCGCGATAGCTGATTGATGGACCACTACGGGTTGCATGCTCTCGATAGCTGATTGATGGACCACTACGGGTCGCATGCCCTCGATAGCTCATAAAAGGGCCTCTACGGGTCGCATGCCCTCGATAGCTGATAAAAGGGCCTCTACGGGTTGCATGCTTGCGATAGCTGATTGATGGACCACTACGGGTCGCATGCTCTCGATAGCTCATAAAAGGGAATTTACATGTGAAGTACAGTAAATACTTAAATCGGGGGGATTAATTTTCTGCTAATTTTCGGGGGGATCAACAATGTGAATACATTTTTTGAGTGAACATATGCATTCGCCTCTTACAGCCCTAACCTAATAAATGCCTAGGGTTTGTAATTTGCAGTATTTTTTAATATGTTCCTGTAAAAGTTGACACAACTCTGACAAAATTAAGCATGAAACCTGACGGTAATCACAAATTTTTGCATTTGCATGCGAACAACTTTAATAAATAGTATTTATTTTGCAGCCTGATCGATGTCATTTAAGCCCGAATAATATGAGTGCGCTGGAAGCTTGTGTGATGGTCCGTAAGTCAGGGACGAGGTTGCGTATGCTGCATCCCCCTGAAGTTCCAGTGGCTGCAGGCAGTTGTGAGGTCTTAAGCCGCCCGAGGAGGCCATCGGCGCAGTCCTTCTCTCGTATGTGCAGCAGCTAACAAAAGATACCAGCGAGACCAGTAACTCCCGCTTGACTCGAATCTACTTCGTAGCCTTTTCCTTTGGCGAATGTCTGATCGTTTCCTATGGTAGCTGGCAGGGCAATCTCTGGAGCGGTCAGCCCTGTAAATGGTGGCTTATGGCCCTCTGAAGGAAAGGATTTAGGGAGGAATGAAGTGACAGCATGCGTGGACAGGCGCCGACCAACAATTTGCTCACAAGTTTAGGATAATGTAGAAACAATTTAGATTGCATGCTGGTGAACTGAAAAAACGACAACAGCTGACTTTTTTCTTTGATCGTCTCTTGACTGTCGTATACGATCATTCAAAACTTAACATGTTACCAGATATACACAATTGATGCCGATAGTAATTTGAAACACATTCGACCAGTGAGTCAATATTACAGCTATGAAATACTTTTGTGTACTTATTTTGGATGTGTGATATTCACGCCTGATTGGTAACAATATTTTTTTCGTTGTTTCGAATGACACCGGTGGGAATCACACTAAACAGTTCGTTAGTGACCAATTCCGATCGATCCAATTATTTTTCTTTTATTGAAAAATGTATCTCCTAATAGGACACCGGTACAAGTTAGTACTTAAACTCTCATCCTGTACCAATTTCCAAAGGATGCCGGCCTTCTAACCTTTCCTAAAGCCACGTCGGTTGATGACAGTGAACTGCAACGCTAACCAGCCTCCGTGTGCATGACCCCGCAATATGTGAGGCTGTTTCATGCATGGCTGCGCACGGCCAGTGCCTCAAAGAAATATCAGAAAGACTTGATAATGCCTATGGACGGCAAATAATGCCATAATGCCAATGGACGGCAAATAATGCCATAATGCCAATGGACGGCAAATAATGCCGCTATATCACTGGATATGTGACCCGCGGCCGAGACGCCAAATAGCTACTGCCATTCATGGTGAACAAAGGCATACGTTGCTATAGCCATTGGAGGCAAAGGATTACGGGTCGCAGGGCCTCAATAGGAAGTTATTTCCTGCATGCTGATGAAGCTCAACCCTGGAAAGGAAGATTGCTGCCCATTGCATCATTCAGTGGAAAAGTTTCCAAACGTTCAACTCCTCTCACGCCTCGCAGTTTCTATTCAGTAAACTTGCTTTCCTTTATGAAAGTATGCTTGGCGTCCGATTTTCCTTAAAAGAAATGCGATCTAAGAGTAAGTAACTAAAAATATACTAGTTTCAATTCTATTTTTAGTTCAGTTATCTCAGTATTTCATCAATACGAGCACGAGACCTTCATATTATTATGTGTTTCTGGGCTTACAATGAGGACTTGGATTGATTTTGTAGAACGTGTTACGCAAGGAAATTTTGAAAAAATAAGTTTTTCAACAATAATCGTTTGAAGATGCTAAAAAAAATTAATCAGTTATTATAAAGAAATAACTAGAATATTGGCGAAATGAATTCTACGCCTGGTAGTTTACGCGAATTTCTATCTCCCTATGATGAGATATGGATTTTTTTCGATGAGAAATCGTTTGACTCTGCAATCGTAGTCGGATTTTTTTTGCGCTAAATCGAACTCTTTTTATCGACAATTCATGTAGACAAAACAAAATCGAATAGAAATTAAACCAAACCTATCAAGCAGCAGCAAACGTTGGTTGAAGTAAATTCAGGAGATATGCCAGAAAAGTTGGCGCGAGGGAATTAGTGTTACCTAAATGGCGAGTCTTTGTTTGTAGTTGACTGTTTCAAGTACCTGCAAAGGGCCCTTCTGTGTAGAAGACTGAACTAATGGAAACACAGGAAAAATGAACAGTGGAAGAAGGGTGCATAGTGATGGGTGCACTGAAGAGAATATGTAATTAGATGAAGGGCCTTGAGTATGGAAGCAAAGAGAGGGCTGTTTAAAGTGGTAGTTATCCTAACTGTGCTCGATTGCTCCTATACGTGGGGGCGAAAACCGAAGAGAAAAGATGGCTGAATCATTACGTGGAGAAATTTTTGAGATGGATGGCCGGTGGGACGTGGTGGGATAGGATAAATTATAATATTTTTCGAAGTTGAAAGGGGATGGTGAGTTAGGTGAAGGAGAGAGAACGTCAAATTGTTTTGTGCTGGTTCTTTTGAAGTTTTTCGGCGTCCCGCTCAGTAGGTTGGCTTGAAACACGCATAAGAGAAGAGAGACATCGGAGTGAAACAATCGAGATGGCCTGCAAAGAATAGACCTCAGTGGAGAACTATAGTTATTGGATGAGTTAAGACGCTTCCCTGTTGCGTTTTCTCGGCCTTGAGAAATGAGATGAACGTGGATGGGGGAAATTCCCGGGGTTTATTTGGATGCTGCGTGTATTGAGTGGAAGCTATCGGTCCTGCCGCTGACACTATTCTGACCTTAGTCCTGACTCGAAGCGTGTGTTCTAGGCTCTTTGTCTTACGCTTCATCATTGAGGGCTATGCTTTGGTATGTGTGTGACAACATGAGGGCAGTGTGAGTCGCGGCTTGCTGTCGGCCACCCTCGTCTGTATCTGAACGAAGCCCAAGCGGAATGTATCTCATGCGTCTCATTTCGTTTGCAGGGGATTTGCTCATGAAGTAATTTGTAGAATGCGAGTAGTTGTGGTCAATGTAGTAATATGTAGAACGCGAGTAGTTGCGGTCAATGTAGAAATATATAGAGCGCGAGTAGTTGCTTTCAATGTAGTAATATGTAGAGCGCGAGTAGTTGCGGTCAATGTAGTAATATGTAGAACGCGAGTAGTTGCTATCAATGTAGAAATATGTAGAGCGCGAGTAGTTGCGGTCAATGTAGTAATATGTAGAACGCGAGTAGTTGCGGTCAATGTAGTAATATGTAGAGCGCGAGTAGTTGCTTTCAATGTAGTAATATGTGGAGCGCGAGTAGTTGCGGTCAATGTAGTAATATGTAGAACGCGAGTAGTTGCTATCAATATAGTAATATGTAGAACGCGAGTAGTTGCGGTCAATGTAGTAATATGTAGAACGCGAGTAGTTGCGGTCAATGTAGTAATATGTAGAACGCGAGTAGTTGCGGTCAATGTAGTAATATGTTGAACGCGAGTAGTTGCGGTCGATGTAGTAATATGTAGAACGAGAGTAGTTGCGGTCAATGTAGTAATATGTAGAAAGCGAGTAGTTGCGGTCAATGTAGTAATATGTAGAACGAGAGTAGTTGCGGTCAATTATTGCCATGGTCAGGATTGCATGAATCACTTATATCGACCTATAGCTTAGGATTTTAACATTTTAGTTGATTTATTGTACTAGTCGCTGCCGTTTTTGTTTCAGACAATACGTGCAATATCTCGTACAACAAGTGCAGCGATAGCTCGGTTATCGAACGCCATTCAGTGCGCTATAGAAGGATATGTTGGATCATCATTACATTTCGATGACATCAATATAGCGGTGAATAAATACCATAAGCTGATCAGTTGAGATTGCTTACGTAGGACCAGATTCTTCTTCAGGATTCGATATGATCATCTATGAGCAAGAGCAGAGGGTGCAGGGTGATATGGGTTGTTATTTCCCGTACGTTGATGATGATAAGGTCTGGGAGGGGGGGGGAAGAGTCGAAAAAAGTGAGTATACGTAGACATGCAAGGAGCGAAGTCGGCTTGAGGATCATCGCCATACTGCTTGAGGGCGTCTCAAATGGTAGGCATGTTTACGGCCGAAAAGTTCTGGTTTGAAAGTGTTTACGCTGGAAAGTTTTCAGCAAAGTGTGTTTACGATCGACATCAGCTACAGTCGAATCTTTTTCGCTCGGATGTGACAAAGTGGAAAGCCAATATTAGGACGAACGTTTGCGGCTGAATGTTAAAGAGGCTGTATCACGTTCGAAAGGATTATATTTCTAAGTGAAAAAGAAAAAAGTGGGCGTTGGCTAGAATTATTTCCCTCTCAAAAATTGTAGCAAGGAAGGATCAGAGCAGGAAACAACACATTTCACCGCATTACGTGTGAGCTGTATGATTTAACAAGTGTGCATTTTATTTGGAAAATGCTTGGCGACTGCTCACACGATTATATGTGTACGAATCGGCAACTGCGAGTGCCCACACTCAGTGGATGTTCGGACCTTCCACCGAGTGTTCAAAGATTGATTACTCCGAGACTTGATTCAAAGTCAAAGAAAATGCATCTGTTTTGAATTGGGTCTAAACATAGAACAAATATATGGAATAATTGTTAAAAAACTTACCGTTAAATCTCGATTTTTCACATCATCCAAGAAACTTTAATCAAAATTGGTGAATTTCCGAGAAATTTCTCTCAACATCCGCACGCTCCATAAAAATAAAGCCTCATCGTGAAGGGGAAAAAGCGTTATGAGATTTTCTAATTTGTAATTCAAAACTTATTCGCCCCTAAGAACATTCTGCCAGGAAGTTATTCCATGGAAAATAATTTATGAACATAATGCACATCTCGACCTGATTTTTCCCGTTGGTTCTTTCCGTCCTGCACAGTGATAAATTCTCTACATCATACATCATCACAGATTATTGCGGATTATATAACACCATTGCAGTTCAGTGACGCGCTGGCAAACTCTTCAATATTCCAATAAAGATTATATATGATTAATGCAGGTAATACCCAACTATGATTGCATTTTGATGAGCAATGAAGATTTGAATTAATTTATAATATTCTTTGTTGAATGACATGGAGATTAAATTTCTCAATTATCGTCAAATGTGTTTATTGACTCAGTTACTTTGAAACAGTGAAGAGATGGGCCACTGAAGAGCACAAAGGTAGGTAAACAACTAAAAGAGTTTGTTAGAATCGTGAAGAGATGCGCCACTGAAGAGCACAAAGGTCGGTAAACTATGATTCATGGTCCGGGTGGGTCGTGGTCCGGGTTGGTCCTCGTCCGGGTTGGTCATAGTCCGGGTTGGTCATGATTCGGGTTGGTCATGGTCCGAATTGGTCATGGTTCGGGTTGGGCATCTCTAGATGTAGGAGTGCATTATAAATAACCGCCGGTTTACGGCGACCCACTTCAATGACACATTCATGACCCGTCGATGATCATGGAGATATCTTGTTGACGATCATCGTTGATGGCAGCAACGAAGTGAGTTGATCGTTGATAAATTTAAACTCTCAGCGGGGTTACAGATTCCGAAGCCATTATCATTGTCGATACTCGATAGGGTGTAATCTCCAACGAAAACAGAATATATCAGCACTGATTTTCCAGGAACGATTTTAAATCATATCAATAAATTGTCGATGTCAATAAATTGTCATCACAGTGATGCAGATAAACGATGATCGTTGGGCAATCCGTGTATCTGCGGCATCCGACACTAATCATCGGAATCATTGCAATGTCTTAACTCGATGTTGTTCAATCTATCAACGATACTATCGACTATCAAGGCGAATATTAACTATTAACGATGCTACCAACTATCAACGATGCGATCAACTATCAACGCATATATCTATAATCATAGATATTATCAACCATTAACGAAATCATCAACTATCAGCGCTGCCATCAACCAACTATCAACTATCAACGATCATTTATCAATGATTCTACAAACTATCAACGATGCTATCAATTATCATCGATGCTATCATACTATTAACGATGCTATCAACTATCAACGATATTAGCACTTATCAACGATACCGACAACCATCAACGATTCTGACAACCATCAACGATACTGACAACCATCAACGATGATGACAACCATCAACGAGAGTTTAAACTTTAACAAACTCGTCTATTATCATCGAGAATATCAGCTATCAACTATGCTAACAACTATTTAAGAGAATTTTAGCTTTCAACCATGCTACCTATTGTCTATTAGATAAACAACTATCAGCTATTCTATAACAGTCAACGATGCTATCAACTATCAAGGTTGCTATCAACTGTCAACAATGTTAAAGGTGTACTTGATTTCGCGCTATCGAAATTTGGTTCACAATTTATGCTAGTGAATTTCGGTCCATTTAATAACATAGCAGTCATTCAAGGTGTCAAAATAGTATTTTTTTTTCTGTAGCGTATCAACAGTTACTATCTGAAGAAATGCGCACCAACGACTAGTGTTTTGAAGAAGAATATCATGCTGCCATTCTGCTTGTATGAACACGTTCTAGTATTACTACTACTTGTTGGTCTACTTTCATATAAACAGGTGATTGCTGCTATATAATAGTTTGGCTTCCTAACAAGATATACATTTTTCTCGTTCACGTGTTAGTTGTATTACTTGGATCAGCGGTCAAACTCAGCAGTTAACCTTGAACGCGGCAGCGTGGCAAATTGATTGATCCTTCTTGGTCTGATCCCGATGTTGCTTGAATAATTTTTCAATCGTTATTCCATACAGAGCGCTTTTTGAAAAAGTAATAACAGATTGTTGACCACTAACACATGCCTAGCTCAACGAAGTGTTGAAAGTTTCACAATCTAGAGCAGCTTTAACAAAATTCAACGAGAATATTACTCTCCAACAATGCTGCTAATAATCCACGGTGCCATCAACTATTAACTTTGCTATCAACTATCAAAGAGACATCAATAAGATTAACAGCACAATGGCTATATGAAGCTCCGGTAGCAAACGCTCCGCTTCGATAGATGGCATGATCTCCCGTCTTTTCTGAAAACAGAGGTTTACAGAAATGTTTGTGCTTAAATAGATTTATGTGAGATTATTTCCTTGAACTATTTTTCCATCGTAGTGTCGGAAACCCACACGGCCGTAAGAACTCTAGAATTGCAAAGAGTAAATTCTTCATCCTATTAAATTAATTCCGCTAATGAAGCCGATCATCTTCTAGGAAGTGCAGCTATCTTCTGAGATAAAGTCAGGAGGGAGAGTAAGCAGCACGAATTAGCGACTATAAAAGGTTACTATTTCTTAATATTTCTTATCTTAAATCACATTCAAAATCTGAGCTTGTAAGCACAAGAGAATTCATAATAAATTGAACCAAACATGCTCCGTTCTAGAATGTTTCGTTTTTTGTTACCACATCTTCTACCCAAATAACAAATTTACTCCATCTTATCAATCGCCCGGATCCCAGCACGGAACATCGTGTGGTCCAATGACAACCTCACCTGATTGGAATTTTCATGACTCGTTTGCGCGGATAACAATCTGAGGTGCTCCTCTCAATGAACGATCTGAGGGGCTTAGATCAATTAACAATCTGAGGTGCTCCTCTCAATGAATGATCTGAGGGGCTTAGATCAATTAACAATCTGAGGTGCTCCTCTCAATGAACGATCTGAGGGGCTTAGATCAATTAACAATCTGAGGTGCTCCTCTCAATGAACGATCTGAGGGGCTTAGATCAATTAACAATCTGAGGTGCTCCTCTCAATGAACGGTCTGAGGGGCTTAGATCAATCAACAATCTGAGGTGCTCCTCCCAATGAACGGTCTGAGGGGCTTAGATCAATCAACAATCTGAGTTGCTCCTCCCAATGAACGGTCTGAGGGGCTTAGATCAATCAACAATCTGAGGTGCTCCTCCCAATGAACGGTCTGAGGGGCTTAGATCAATCAACAATCTGAGTTGCTCCTCCCAATGAACGGTCTGAGGGGCTTAGATCAATCAACAATCTGAGGTGCTCCTCCCAATGAACGGTCTGAGGGGCTTAGATCAATCAACAATCTGAGTTGCTCCTCCCAATGAACGGTCTGAGGGGCTTAGATCAATCAACAATCTGAGGTGCTCCTCCCAATGAACGGTCTGAGGGGCTTAGATCAATCAACAATCTGAGTTGCTCCTCCCAATGAACGGTCTGAGGGGCTTAGATCAATCAACAATCTGAGGTGCTCCTCCCAATGAACGGTCTGAGGGGCTTAGATCAATCAACAAT
>SDVV010001102.1:0-27047 GCA_016164225.1 Gammarus roeselii | reverse complement strand
TTATCTCTTTTTTTCAACGAGAACCATAGGAATGTATGTTTAAGAGGTGTAAGTCCGTACTGCATCTCTGTGGAATTTTCGTCATTGATCCCTAGCAAATGTGTAGTTTAACGTTTAGATGATAATTTACTGGATGGATGGGTCCTAGTGTAGAGGTGGTTTATACTCTTTGGTTGTCATTTTGGAGTTCATCCATGTTCAACGTGAATTATGTACGTTCTTGTAGACGTCGATCTTGAGTTTCATGGGTTTGTAATGTTTAACTTAAGTCAACAGTAAACAGAACCCAAGCTTTTTATAGCCACACACTCTCTGAGACTAATTCTTGACCACTGTACATTTGTCTAGATTTTGGTTATGTCCAGGATGTACAGTATCTTTGTTCGAGGCTGTTCAGAGACGATGGGTTAACAGATGTGAGGTACGTCTGTGGCATCGTATCATGACTAAATTTGTTATATATCAGTGGTAGATTGCTGAGAAGTGACCTAGTAAAGCATTGTAGAATTCATTTTTTCTGACACAGTAGGCTTGGATTTGTACTCCCATAAGCATAGCGTCAGTTAGGTATAGGAAATTATTATAGATTTGAATGGTATGATAGTATAAAATAACATTTTTCACATTAACTCTGCGTTAAATATCAGTTATTTTTGGTATGGCTGTTATGTTAGTATACGATCTTAGTCATGAACCAGATCACGTAGGATGTTGGAGTAGGATTCATCATCTGGATGCGGTAGGATACACCGTATATAATAGTTAATCGTTATTGCTTAGTGTAGAGTAGAAAATCTTATTTAGCTATTTCTTTTGGATGTTGGTGTGTATTTTGATTTGATATCATAGGATTATATCGGTTTTCGATATAAATTTGCCTATTTTCTTGGGATGCTGGGTATAAAATACGCTTATTTGGATGTAATGATTAAAAAATTTGGTGTGTTTCCCCTCTCGACATTGGATTTGGGTCCGGTTCCATATTACCTTGGAGAACTATTCTACCGGATTTGTGTTGAGTGTTAGTGTTCGAATTCTTAAATAATTGAATGTACATCTCAATTATGTTATCCAATCGCAGGTCTTTGCTAGATGCTTATTCCCGCAAGTCTTACTTCTATAAATATTTGTATTTTGTTTGCAGTTTAGCCACTTAGGAGTTTATGATTAATTCAGGCTTTTGTTATTAGACTGCGTTCCCATTCAGAATATTTGACTTTTTCGACCATTCACCAGATCCACTTCACGTTTTTCACTGAAGGTCTGTAATGATGACCATAATCCTAACTCATTCTAACTTAAAATTACCAAGCATTGCATATTATTCCCCGTTTCATACTTATGTTAAAATTACCATGTATTGCATATTATTCCCCGTTTCATACTTATGTTAGGTTTTTTTCTTCATTGATTTAACCTTCATCATTATCAAATCTAACCACTTGACCCTGTAGTTAAACCAATTTTTAGCAGATTGTGTGCCTACATTTATATTTATATTTTTTCACTTCGCTTGTTACAAGTCCAGTAATATCGACCAGTCCCGAGTAATGTTAAGTCATCGCTCGTTTGTGGACTTTCGTGTTCAAAACGTTTATGTAAGCTTACCCCATACGTCAGTGAGTGTTACGAAAGTTGTAGCGTTACCAAGATTTATGTACGGGTTTACTGTTGGAATATGATTTTTTTGTAGGGTTGGACGTTTTGTTTCTACCATTTTCGCCTATTATATCAAATATTGATTAAATCCACTCTAACAATTTTTTCATACAGATCTGCATTGTAAGGTCCGCAATCCACAAGATCTAGGATATAAACCATGCCTAAGGTACATAATTAGCGAAATATATATAAATGTACGATAACATAGATCAAATATCGATGAATGCAAAAAGGGTTACCTTACAATGACGAATACATTATTACCTAGGCAACTTAACATATTCTATCCAATAGTTATGTATTTTCAATCAAGTTTGATGGTTATGTATGATTCTGATATGTATGAATCTCTCCACTAGGGCTGTATATTTATCATATCAAAAGCAGTTGAATACATTTTCTCCAATTTAATCCAGCAAAAAAAACTCTGCAGATGTTTGGATTCCAGAATTTATCGATAGCTCTGTTACATGTACGTATGATCCAAGAGAACTTCAATTTGTTACATTTTTAATGTGGGTCAGTTGTACGCGATGTTAGGTTCATAGATCTAGTCATTTTAACCAACTTAACCACTAATTATACATTTTCATTCAAGTTTGATGGATATGTATGATATTTAGTCATTATTTTGTGCGACGTACATATCAAATCCCTCCCAAACGGCTCTATTTTTTCGTAGTTTTTCTTCTATTGTCACACACCAGGTACACACATTCACGCTTTGTACGCATATGCAGGACTGGGCATGGTATTATGATGTCGTATACAGGGATAATTACCGATACGATGTACACACAGACACACACACACACACACATTTGATTGCATATACAGGATCGGTTAACATATGAGGCACTTTAACTCTGATATAAGTTTTTTTTTCCATTAGAACAAAATCCCATGTTATTGTTACAAGATATTTATTGTGGACCACCTTCACGTCATGATAGGTGAAAAGAACTAAGCATCTTAACCTATCCTATCCTTTTCTATCCAGGAATTATATAGTATCGATCGAGTTTATCTGCATAAATTTGTTACTTTGTTATCGATTTATGATATATTCATTTTCATCTGCTCCACTTAGCTGTACATTTTGATCTAGCCTATTCACACCCATCAAAACCTAACATAACCTAACTTCATGTATGGTGTTCAGTCATTGCTATATACATATGAAGCCCTCCAAACGACTCTAAATATCCCTTTAACATATATGCTATTTATTTTGTTGTCACTCTCATCCCACATAAGTTAGCAGAGAGGACCCATTTTCAATCTTAGACGGTTTGAATGTTACGGGTAATTCATATTATTTTTGATTTTGACATAATTCGACGTCACTTTAACATATTATTCACACCCATCATATCCTGACCTGACCTTACGTAAGGTATTCAGTCATTGATATATACATATGAACCCCGCCAGTCAGCTCTGAATATCACTCTAACATACATGTTTTTCATTTCGTTGTCACTCTCGAGTCATATATGTTACCAGAGAATCTCCCATTTTCAAACTTGGATGGATTGAATGCTACAAGTATTTCAAATTTGTATTCAGTTTCATACAAACGGACACATAGTCTCACACAATGTTTTTCTTAATTTACTTCAATATCTCTATAACCTTTGACAACTTGCATCTCTCAATTTTCATTTTTCTCTTTCCTATATTTTCCTTTTCCTTAACGATGACTTCGTTTCAAGATCTGATCGGACGCTGATTTATATCATACCATTCTGTAACACATCTGGATCATTTACCTCGAGCTAGGTTTTCTGGCATCATCTCAACCCAACCCTTGAAACAAATTTTTTCTACTGATATCGAAGATTCGATGTTTTTTAAATTTAATATTCAAATTTTCAATGAAATTTCAAATATTCGAGGGATGTCACCTTACTTAAATAGCCAAGTAATCACTGCGAAATACAGACATGGCTCTGTCATTCCTTGAAAGTTTAAATTTCATTGAAATTTTATATATTAAATTTGTGTTATATATTTTTAACTCATGTAACACGTACATACGCTTGCATATTCACATTCACATACGTACTCAGCCCTATACATATACATATTTAATGACCTAGGAGAGAAATGTTAGGCCTAGCTGGTAATCAAGAATGGAGTCAGTGATACGTTGAGATCAAGCGTAGACACAAGTTTAGTCATAGAATAAACAAAAAATGAACATTCATATCTCAAAATTTTGTTTACAAGTGCTGGAAGAAGAAATCTCCGAAGATGATATGAGTCGGTTCGAATAAATATTGACTAGTGTGGAAAATAGCAGTTATCTCAGAATGGACAAACGTGAATCAAAAGAGTGGGAGATATCATTCATAAATGTATGCAGGAAAAGGAAGTCTGCTTTGAGAAACTAATGAGGACGAATACATTCGTATGTAAATAAGTTTAGGAGGGGGAGGGGGGAAGGGGATAAGAGAAGCAAATTTCGATAATTTATATGATCCAAGGGTAAAATCTTCATCATGATTATAATACAGCTGAGGTAGTGGACAACAGATTATACCTAGGAACAAAAGAGAAACTGGAACGTATGCAAATTTCTCAATGATGAATCTCAGAATGACTTTGTATTGGAAAAGATTCGAATAATTAAGTTCAAGAAGAAGAAGTAATACATTTATTGACGCACGGGAACGGAATAGCCTTCGGTATCCGCATCAGAGATATGATGGAGTATAAGATGGATTTTGAGAGAATACTGAAATATAGTGATGAAAAGTACTGTTGGATGACGAACAATGCTGTTTAGATTTCAAAAACCAGGTATATGATATTGTTGATGGCAGCAAGGTTTGTAAATAATGTTAATAAATACTAATAAAAACTATGTATGTTCCCAATGAAATGTTTATATTATCCTAAATTCGAAGGTTAAGTAATGAATTGTGAACATCGTGACAGTCGGAGGTAACATCGAATCTTCGAAATCAGTAGAAAAAAAATGTTTCAAGGGTTGAAATGATGCCAGAAAACCAAGCTCGAGGTAAATGATCCAGATGTGTTACAGAATGGTATGATATAAATCACCGTCCGATCAGATCTTGAAACGAAGTCATCGTTAAGGATAAGAAAAATATAGGAAAGATAAAAATGAAAATTCACAGATTCAAGTTGTCAAAGGTTGTAGAGTTAATCGGAGATATTGAAGTGAATTAAGAAAAACATGATGTGAGACTATGTGTCCGTTTGTATGAAACTGAATACAAATTTGAAATACTTGTAACATTCAATCCATCCAAGTTTGAAAATGGAGGATTCTCTGGTAACATACTGTATATGACTCGAGAGTAACAACGAAATAAATAACATGTGTGTTAGAGTGATATTTAGAGTTGACTGGAGGGGTTCATATGTATATATCAATGACTGAATACCGTACGTAAGGTCAGTTCGAGTTATGATGGGTGTGAATAATATGATAAAGTGACGTAGAATTGTGTCAAAATCAAAAATAATATGAATTACCCGTAACATTCACACCATCTAAGATTGAAAATGGGTCCTCTCTGCTAACTTATATGGGATGAGAATGACAACAAAATAAATAGCATATAATGTTAAAGTATTATTTAGAGTCGTTTGGAGGGCTTCATATGTATATAGCAATGACTGAAGACCATACATAAAGTTAGGTTATGTTAGGTTTTGATGGGTGTGAATAGGCTAGATCAAAGTAGAGGCAAGTGGAGAGGATGAACAAATTTATGCACGAAAACTCGATCGATACTATATGATTCCTGGATAGAAAAGGATGCTTAGTTCTTTTCACCTATCATGACGTGAAGGTGGTCCACAATAAATATCTTGTAACAATAACAAGGGATATTGTTCTAATGGAAAAAAACATACATCAGAGTTAAAGTTACTCATATGTTAACCGATCCTGTATATGCAATCAAATGTGTGTGTGTGTGTGTGTGTACATCGTATCGGTAATTATCCCTGCATACGACATCATTATACCATGCCCAGTCCTGCATATGCGTACAAAGCGTGAATGTGTGTACCTGGTGTGTGACAATAGAAGAAAAACTACGAAAAAATAGAGCCGTTTGGGAGGGATTTGATATGTACGTCGCACAAAATAATGACTAAATATCATACATATCCATCAAACTTGAATGAAAATATATAAATAGTGGTTAAGTTGGTTAGAATGACTAGATCTTTGAACCTAACATCGCGTACAACTGACTCACATTGAAAATGTAACAAATTGAAGTGCATTCGTTCTTTTGGATCTTACCTGCTGAGTCTCATACGAACATGTGACAGAAATATGGATAAATTCTGGAATCCAAACATCTGCAGAAGGTTTTCTGCTGTATTAAATTGAAGAAAATGTTTTCAACCGCTTCTGATATGATAAATATACAGCCCTAGTGGAGAGATTCATAAATATCAATATCATACATAACCATCAAACTTGAATAAAAATACATAACTATTGGATAGAATAGGTTAAGTTGCCTAGGTGATAATGTATTCGTCATTGTATGGTAACCCTTTTTGCATTCATCGATATTTGATCTATGTTATCGTACATTGATATATATTTCGCTAATTATGTACCCTAGACATGGTTTATATCCTAGATCTTGTGGATTTCGGACCTTACAATGCAGATCTGTATGAAAAAATGGTTAGAGTGGATTTAATCAATATTTGATATAATAGACAAAAATGGTAGGAGCAAAATGTCCAACACTATAAAAAAATCATATTCCAATAGTAAAACCGTACATAAATCTTGGTAACGCTTTAACATTCGTAACACTCACTGACGTATGGGGTAAGCTCACATAAACGTTTAGAACACGAAAGTCCACAAACGAGCGATGACTTAACATTACTCGGGACTGGTCGATATTACTGGACTTGTAAAAAGCGAAGTGAAAAAATATAAATATAAATGTAGGCACACAATCTGCTATAGATTGGTAAAACTACAGGGTCAAGTGGTTAGATTTGATGATGATGTAGGTTAAATCAACGAAGAAAAAAACCTAACATATGTATGAAACGGGGAATAATATGCAATACTTGGGAATTTTAAGTTAGAATGAGTTAGGATTATGACCATCATTACAGACCTTCAGTGAAAAATGTAAAAAGTGGATCTGGTGAATGGTCGAAAAAGTCAAATATTCTGAATGGGAACGCAGTCTCATAACAAAAGCCTGAATTAATCAAAAACTTCTACGTGGCTAAACTGCAAACAAAATACAAACATTTATATAAGTAAAACTTGCGGGAAACAGCATCTAGCAAAGACCTGCGATTGGATAACATAATTGAGATGTACATTCAATTATTTAAGAATTTCAACAGTAACACTCAACACAAATCCGGTAGGATAGTTCTCCAAGGTAATATGGAACCGGACCCAAATCCAATGTCGAAAGGGGAAACACACCAAATTTTTGAATCATTACATCCAAATAAGCGTATTTTATACCCAACATCCCATGAAAATAGACAAATTTATATCAAAAACCGATATAATCCTATGATATCAAATCAAAATATACACCAACATCTAAAAAAACAAACGAAATAAGATTTTCTACTCTACACTAAGCAATAACGATTAACTATTATACACGGTGTATCCTACCGCATCCAGATGATGAATCCTACTCCAATATCCTACGTGATCTGGTTCATGACTAAGATCGTATACTAACATAACAGCCATACCAAAAATAACTGACATTTAACGGAAAGTGCAAGTGTGAAAAATGTTATTTTATACTGTCATACCATTCAAATCTATAATAAATTCCTATACCTAACTGACGCTATGCCTCTGGGAGTACAAATCCAAGCCTACTGGGTCATAAAAAATGAACTCTACAATGCTTTACTAGGTCACTTCTCATCAATCTACCACTGATATATAACAAATTTAGATGTAACTTAAAGTCATGATACGATGCCACAGACGTACCTCACATCTGTTAACCCATCGTCTCTGAACAGCCTCGAACAAAGATACATCCTGGACATAACCAAAATCTAGACACATGGCGGTGGTCAAGAATGAGTCTCAGAGACAGTGTGGTCATAAAAAGCTTGGGTTCTGTTTACTGATGACCTGAGTAAAACATTACAAACCCATGAAACTCAAGATCGACGTCTACAAGAACGTACATAATTCACGTTGAACATGGATGAACTCCAAAATGACAACCAAAGAGTATAAACCACCTCTACACTAGGACCCATCCATCCAGTAAATTATCATCTAAACGTTAAACTACACATTTGCTAGGGATCAATGACGAAAATTCCACAAAGATGCAGTACGGACTTACACCTCTTAAACATACATTCCTATGATTCTCGTTGAAAAAAAGATATCATCAGGAACATATATAAAATAGCTAAATAAGGTTCTCTACTCTGCTATAATTCACATGAAAATTGTACTAAATTATGGTATCCATCCTGATAAATCGGTTCATTTACACAAACAAGCACAAACAGAACAAGCTTTCGCCTAGGGGACAGTCTAGCTCCTCCTAAATATTGAAGAATGATCGTACAATAAATATACAATACCCTAACAGCAAGACCAAATTTGTAACAAATCGTCTGTTCTATATCTATAATAACCACGTCAAATATTGTATTAGGATGAAAGAAGATATATAAATCATCATAAATGAACAAAATGTAACTAAATTAGACCTGAAATAACGTTCCATATTGTAGACACAAACGTAATGTATCCTAAATTATATAAATAACCAACAGATTGCATTGAAGATTGAAATTCAACAGAGAAGCTACAAAACTGAAAAACGTATACTAAAACTCACGAAGTAAAACAAAGCAAGAAGATTAATTCTCTACCATACCCAAAACATTCACTAAAAACGTGATGAATGAGAATGAAGTATCATTCAACCAGACAAATAAGAAAAGTGAATAAGATACTAAGACATGCAGGCGACACAACTGAAACCTAAAGTAAATACGGTATAGTACACACAAAATCTAATGAAATTAGCCTCATCTTCAGTCCAAAACAGGGTTGAATTAACATCTCTTTAACTAATGTAACCACGGTTTAATCGTAACAGAATTTCATATATACATTTAAAAATATCACAATAATGCAACAACCTAGCAATTATGCCTGAAATAGCTTGCTTCATGGATGCTTTAAGCCTAAAATGCCTAAAACTGTAGGAGTTAACTGATCGAAATTCCAAAACACTAGAAATTCAACTTAAATCAATCGATCATTACTAAGTCTACATATAATAATATTTTAACTTACACTAAATCCATATCGTTCAGGTATTTTCGCTATTGGAAACCGCGTCAATGGAACACTGATATAACTGTTTCAAAACTTGGTAATGCAATATGGGTAGATAGATTCTCGACCGTAGGTGCTGCATCATCCCACAATACATACCTAAGCTTGCCAATAATCAAACAAATAAACCATACTATTCCTATAGATAATGTATACATATGAAATAAATAGCTGGGAAACACAGAATCTTGCCTGCAATCCCACCTTCAGGCTGGTACAAACAGGGCCGTTCGCACATTAAGGCTGCAAATTGAGTTATAAGACTTACCTACCACACTTATCCTATAAAAGAATATATAGTGATAAATGAACAAAACATATAGAAATATCCCAAACGCCCACCGCTACGAACCCACCAATCAAGCATTGAATGCGTCATATATACCATAACTATATAAGAATACCAACATATATGTGCACATAAAAAATATATATAGAAACAATATACCAGTCATAAATATATAACGATATATACACTCACAACGTAGCAAACGTGCCACGGAAACAAATTTATAAGACAAGGAATAGGCAGGAGCAAACTCACATAATTTTTCAGGAGCGCATCCAACTTTTCACCTAGGGGGGGGGGTTCTCTACCGCATCAATCCCACCCCCCTCCAGAAAACTTGCTATAACACTATTCATACCAGAACCGGATAAATATATATAACGAGCAAGAGTTAGTGACCAATTATACTCCACTACAACCATCTAAAGAAGAAAAAACATATATATAAATACAATATATATCAAAATACAGTACAAATTAAAATGTTCATAACATTATCCTTGCCAATCAAGGCTGCAAGCCTGCTTCCATCCCGCCGTTCCCCTTCCGCCCCCCCCCCTCTTCCGGTCTCCTCCCCCCCCCCCGCCGTCCGTTAGCTGACTCGGGCACCAAACCAGTTTCGGTACCCTCCGCTCCCGCCCTCCCCGTTTCTGCGCTAGTGCCCCGTACGGACCGGTTGAGTCAAGGTTGCATGCACCGCGTCCTACCCCGCCCACCAAAATGACTCTAGAATGCCGTTCTCGCTCCGGTATCTACTACTCATGCGGCTGAAATTACGTCAATTCAAAATCAACGATGTCAGACACTCCAAATAAACCGGCTGTCCCCGTCCGTCCTTGAATGAACGGAAATTGTGCTGAGTCCCAGTCGAGAACGATCGTGCACACGGAAGTGGAGGTGGCGATTTGTGAATGTAAACCGTGGAAGAATGTGCATGTGCTCAAATGCTGCCTATGTGGGATAATAGAAGAGTATATAGTGCCAAAACGGCATTCTAGAGTCACTTTTGGGAGGGGCGGGGGGTAGGGTGCAACGCATGCAACCTTGACTCAAGAGACCGTACGGGGGTTCGCGCAGAAACGGGGAGCGGGGCGTAGGGTAGGACGGGGGTCAGTGAGCGGAAAGCTTATACATGTTAATAGGTTATATATTTACATAAGGGTATTAGCAATTCAATGCTTGGGGTATATTGCAACTTCGTTGCATGTCATATTGCATGTTCAATGCTGTGTCCTCTGAATGTTTTTTGGAGACTATTGACAAACATACATTTAGAAGACAATTTTTATTGATAATAACTTATATGTAGTATTATATATTAAAAAGCCCCACTTTCCGGACACCTTCATGATGAATTTCAAACCTCGATATCATTTTCTACGTTGCTCGCTGTTGATCAATTTTACACGTAGCATAGATTCAATTAGTTTATTGTTACTATTATCCGATTGTATGATTCAGTACCCTCGCGCTAAGTTTTACTAACTCCTGCAGTAACCCATTCATTCATATTTCTTTGTGAGCTAACCGATGAAGGAAAATAGGTACAATATTTGCAGGATGACTGAATCTTTCCTAGAGAAGAATCACTTAAGAGTATAATTGACTCATTAGATGCTTGATTGGTGGGTCCGTAGCGGTGGGGGCTTGGGATATTTTTGTATGTTTTGTTCATTTATCACTATATATTCTTTTATAGGATAAGTGTGGTAGTCATGTCTTATAACTCAATTTGCAGCCTTAATGTGCGAACGGCCCTGTTTGAACCATCCTGAAGGTGTGATTGCAGGCAAGGTTCTGGGATTCCCATCTATTTATTTTATATGTATATAATATCTATAGAAATAGTAAGGATTATTTGTCAGGTTGTTATCGAGTTAATATATATATTTTTTTTCTTAGGATGCTTTATCTTCGTCACAAGAATCTATCTACCCCATATTGCATTATCCAGGTTATAACCAGATATATCAGTGTTCTATTGACGCGGTGTTCCAATAGCGAAAACACCTGAACGATATGGATTTACTGCAAGTTAAAATATGATGTTATGTTTACCTGGCAATGATCGATTGATTTATATTGGATTTTGTGTTGTTTTAGGAATTTCGATCAGTTAACTCATACAGTTTTAGGCATTTTAGGGTATTTCAGGTTTGCATTTTCCACATTATTCCAGGCATAATTGGTACGTTTATGCATCATTTTGGTATTTTCAAATGTATATATGAAATTCTGTTGCGATTAAGACGTGGCTAATTTGATTAGATTTTTGTTTGTACTATACCGTATTTACTATAGGTTTTAATTGTTTCGCTCGTATGTTTTGGTATCTTATTCACATTTCTTGTTTGTTTGGTTAAATGCTAGTCCATTCTCATTCATCTCGTTTTCAATGTATGTTTTGGGTATGGTAGATAATTAATCTTCTTGCTTTGTTATATCTCGTGATTTTTAGTATAGATCTTTCAGTTTTGTAGGTTCTCTGTTGAATTTCCATCTTCAATGCAATCTGGTGATTATTTATACAATTTAGGATATATTACGTTTGTATCTACAATATAGAACATTAATCCAGGACTAATTAGTTACGTGTTGTTTATTTTTAGTGTTTTATATATCTTCTTTCATTCTGATACAATATTTGACGTGGTTATTTATAGATATAGAACAGACGATTTGTTACAAACTTGGTCTTGCTGTTAGGGTATTGTATATTTATTGTACGACCATTCTGCAATACTTAGGAGGAGTTAGAGAGTCCCAAGACAAAAGCTCATTCTGTCAATACTTGTTTGTGTAAATAGACCGATTTATTAGGGTGGATACCATAATGTACTATACTTTTTATGTGAATTATAGCAGAGTAGAGTGTCTTATTTAACTATTTTATTTATATTGTTGTTGTAGGTTATTTATTTCCACAATAATCATAGGAATGTATGTTCGAGAGGTGTAAGTCCGTACTGCATCTTTGTAGAATTTTCGTCCTTGATCCCTAGCAAATATGTTGTTTAACGTTTAGAAGACGATTTACTGGATGGATGGGTCCTAGTGTAGAGGTGGTTTACACTCTTTGGTTGTTAATTTGGAGTTCATCCATGTTCAACGTGAATTATGTACGTTCTTGTAGACGTCGATCTTAAGTTCCATGGGTTTGTTAGTAAGGTTATGCGACAAGCTACTCATCGTTGTAGTGGTTAATTTAAGTCATCAGTAAACAGGAGCCTAGCTTTTCATGGCCACACACTCTCTGAGACTCATTCTTGACCACTGTACATGTGTCTAGATTTTGGTTATGTCCAGGATGTGTCTTCGTTCGAGGCTGTTCAGAGACGATGGGTTAACAGATGCATGGTACATTATTTTGTGCAATAAACATATCAAATCCCACATGGATATATTTTACGTTATTTTTTTTTAAATATCACACACCATGTACACACAAGAACACTTATGCACGCATTTTCAGGGTCGCTAGCGTTCCTGTGTCGTCACATTTGTCGGCACAATGCATATATGCAGAATCGTTAGCGTCACTGTGTCGGCACATGTGTCGGAACCATGTTCACATTACACAACTCTGTGCCAGAAGAGTTACCATATTCTGCCAGATGCATTAATACCTAGGCAACCTAACCTAACCATCTTAACCAATAATTATGTATTCCCATTCAAGTTTGATAGTTGTGTATTATATTTAGTCACAACGTTTATGCGATATAAATATCAAATCCCTCCACATGGCTCTATTTTATGTAATTTTTTTTTGAAGGCACACACCAAGTACTCACATACTCACTCTGTACGCATATGCAGGGCCCGTCGCGGCATAATGACGGCGAATACAAGGGTCAATACCGTCACAATGTAGTTACATACTCACATTTGTATGCATATACAGGGTCGGTTATCATCTGTAGAATTTTACCTCTGTTCTATTTTTTTTACATTAGAACAAAGTCCCATGCTTCTGTTACAAGATATTTAATGTGGATCAGCTTCACGTCATTTAAGATTGGAAACTAATAATCCCAACCTAACCTAAACTTTTCTAACCAAGAAATGTGCATTATCGATCGACTTTTTCATGCTAACTTATGATTTTTTCAGTGTTTTATGATTATTGCATAACAGATATCTCTATCCTCTGCAGTTTTGATACACACTTCCAATTTTGATCTAGCAAATTTCAACCATTTGCATAGATAATTACATCGTTGTTTGATTGTTAGAACTATTTCAAATGGTTCTTGATTTGTACATGTTATTCACACCCATCAAAACCTTACCAATCTGACCTTATGTATGGTATTCAGTCATTGATATGTGCATATGAAGCCCCCAAACGAATCATAATATCACTTGCATAAGAAATAGCTCCTATTGACTCTACATTTGATCTATCCCGCGATACATATTCTTCTACTGATTTCGACCAATCGATGGTACCTCCGACTAACTGACTTGATGTTTATTATTAAAAATTAATTGCTAAACCTTTGAGTTTAGGATAATATAAACATTTGATAATGGATCTCCATAGCTTATTATTAGTTTTATTGGCATTATTTACAGACCTTGTTGGCATCATCAATGACATCTACCTCGTTTTTTTATGTGAATCAGCATGGTTCGTAGATCCAACTATACCCATCATCACTTTATTTCAGTTTCTTCTCAAAATCCATCATATACTCCATGATATCTTTGATGTGAATACCGAAGCTGTTCCAGTCCCATGAGTCCACAAATGTATTGCTTCTTCTTTTTGAACTTTAATTATTCGAAACTTCTCCAAGTCAAAGTCATTCCGCTTTTCATCATTGATAAATTTTTGCATACGATCCAGATTTTCTTAAGTTCTTAGGTTCAATTTGTTTGCCACTATCCCAGCTTTATTACAGTCATGATGATGATTTTTCACTTGGATCATTTAAATTTCGAGATTTAAATTTAAAACTTTGTTACATACGACTATAACGCGTCGACATTAGTTACCCAAAGCCGACTTTCTTTTTTCTCCGTCCATATATGAATGATATATCCCACTCTTTTGATTCTTATTTCACCCATTCTGAGATATCTGATATTTGCAACACTAGTCAATACATGTTCGATCCGACTCATATCATCATCGGAAATTTCTTCTTCCAACACTTGTAAACAAATTTTCGAGATATGAAGTTTCATTTATATTTATTCTCTAACGAAACGTCCATCTCCGCTTGATCTCAGCGTAACACCAACTCCATTCTCGGTATGCAACTAGCTATTATAAGTTGATTAAATGTTTTTTTTCGCAGAACATTAGGCCTAACATTGCTCGCCTAGGTCATCAAATGTGTATGTATGTATGTGTGTAGAGCTGTGTACGTATGTGCATGTGTACGATCAAGCGTATGTACGCGCTACATGAGTTAAAAAATGTATAAAACAAAATTTAAAATTCAAAATTTCAATTAAATTTCAAATTTTCGAGTGATGACAGAGCCAAGTCGGTCTATTGAAGTGATAACTTAGCTAGTTATATAAGGTGTTTTCCCCCGAAAATTTGAAATTTTATCGAAATTTTGAATTTTAAATTTTTGTCATACACCCAAGAGAAAAAACCGGCACCATTCCATACTCACTTCCTCATAACGCTCAGAGATAGCGGTGCAAGCAAAGTTGCATTTTCAAGAAATCCATTTATAAGAAATGACCGGCACTTTCCCAACAACTAGGAGGAAAACCGAATGACACTCTCCCAACAACTAGGAGGAAACCCGATTGACATCCAACGACAGGGAAAGAAGCATATTTCCATGACGTTGGATGTATTACGCTAAACGCAAGATTACCCACATAAGCTAACGCTGTACAAAAGATTACCCTCGTGAACAAAATCAAAGTTGCTGTTGAAATACATCCGTTCTTCAACGATACCAAACAAATTATATACACCTCCCGCTACACACCACAACCGAAGTAAGCACTTTTGCAGAAAGTCTGACTGAGGATTATGGAGTTACCGAAGTCTGTTTGGGCTGGATGGAAGATTATTCATTTTATAGATCATTAACATTTTATTTTAGTATTTTTTTATTTCCTATTTTGTAGGCTTTATTGTTTATCTGTGCTATTTTTTTATGGTGATCGATTTTGTATTTGTTATATATTTATGTATCGTTAGACGCCCGCAGGAGCTCTGCAGGGTGGCGAGCGACGACTTTGCGTTGGGGCTCCGGTGGAGCGCGGAAGCGGCTACTGCTCCTACTATGTAAAACCTACTCGGTATCTACGTTAAACCTACTCTGTATCTACGTTACACCTACTCGGTATCTTCGTTGAACCTACTCGGTATCTACGGTAAACCTACTCGGAACCCACGTTAAATCTATTCGGTATCTGCGCTAAACCTACTCTGTATCTACGTTAAACATACTCTGTATCTATGTTAAACCTACTCGGTATCTACGTTAAACCTTCTCTGTATCTACGTTTAATCTACTCTGTATCTACGTTAGACCTACTCAAAATCTACGCTGCACCTACTTTGCATTGGGACTCCGGTGGAAAACGGAAGCAACTACTATTACTACTACTTACCGAAGTCTGTCTAGCAACATGGATAAAATCACGTAACGCAAGTTCTACCGCATACCAAATTACCTTCCCAGGACACGACGCACCGGAATGTATGGGAATCCCGGGTGAACGAGGAAGAACTAAAACCTTCACAGTTGCAACATGGCCTCCAATGTGCAAAAAAATGCCTTGAATACGGCCACGTCATCAAATACTGCCAGCCGCATACACGCCAACCTTGTGTGCGTCGCGAGCACGACAGAAAAGACTGCACAGCCCGCGACCCTAAATGCTACCACCGCTAATGCTTCCATTAGGCAGGCGACCGCGACTGCCAAGGATACATGGATCAAAAATATAGAACAATCACAAAAAACAAACGCAGAGTTACACGGAACAAGACTTCCAAATCTGGAACGTCGATAACGCAAATCGCTTTGATTACGCCGAAGCAGTTAAATCTTCACTTTAACCAAACTCTTCAGACGATACTCGTACATTGTCAAGACAATCTCGTAACAAGACTCCAACACTCTTTCCTGGCAGCAGTGCTACCTTATTCAGCCCAGCGACCGCCCCCGTACTAGAGATGAACAGTCCTAGCAATTATTCCTGCGGTGCCCAAGAGGACACCGTGATGGATGCTTCCTCGCCAGCCGGCCACGCAGCGAGGCCCACTAGTACCACAACGAAAAGGCCAAGAAACGAGTGATCCTCCGATGCCCATTGGCCACAAAGCAAAGAAATCAGTAACAACCCACAAACTACATCTCAGCAAGAAAATAACCTAGAACTACCTAAACTTGTCTTGACTGTGGCTCCATCCGGCGAAAACCCAAGCTAGGGACTCGACCCTACATTTACGAGCCCGACTCTCGAACAACCAGCCAGCAAGAACGATCACCGATTGGAATACAACTCGTTTTAAACCTATATCGAAAAACTCCTACTCGAGACCTCTAAACAACCAGTCATATTACCTGTCCCAGATAGCGCGCAATCTACACAACCACCCACGCAGTTTAAAAAGCATACCACAGAAGAAGAGCGCGTTCGCACAAGAAGCAAACACAAAGAGCATTAACAAAGGTAAATTTAATACAGGGGTGTTGACCGTTCAGATAGTTCTGAAATTCAATCACGTTATTTGGGGATCTAACCAGTATGAAAGTATCATCAACGTATCTACGGTAGAGGCCCGGTTTAAATGAGACCGGGCAATGACTTGAAAATTACTGTTCATGAAAGGGAAACATATATTTGCTAGCGTAGGAGACACACAGCCGCCCATTGGGCACTTTTTTTCTGTGAGTACAGTACTCATTGAATGTAAAACATATTGTCTTGTACACAGGTTCGAACATTTGTTGAAAATATTTATAGCAAATCCGAAACTATCACGTAAAGCGTTTGTAACATTTTTTGTTTATAATAATAACAATGGTCACATCGATCGGAATATTTGTAAACTGGGATACAACATCGGAAGTTGCCATTAAATGACCTACGTTTGGTAAATCTGTAATTTAATTAACAAACTCTGAACTATCTTCAATTGTAAACTCATTGTGAGAAAGTGGGGAGAACAGAGCGACTAAATTTTTTGACAATTTATCATTTGCAGTAGCAACGGTTGAAAGAAATGGTATAAGAGGCTAATTTTATTTATGAACCAATGGTAGGCCAAACATGAATCCGAATTGCGACCCACTCGATTTCAGACGAGTTCTCACATCTCCCGTTATTACCCTCTTTTGGACGACTCATCAATGAGCCGGTTCACTTTATCTTCAATGGTGGATAGTAATTTTAACCAGTCACCTGCAATATGAACAAATTTAGCAGTGTCACTTTATTTGTAACATTATTTCAAAATATTCAGTTATATCCAAAATGACTAAATCATTATTCATGTCAGGCTTACAGATTATAACAGATGGATCAGAGATCGGAGTTTTAAGCATATTTACCATAGAGTGATGATGCTTAGGCAGTCTGCTTGTATAAGAGCAATGAAAATAAAATGAAATGTTTTTTAAAGTAGAGAATGCAGAATTTATTGAGGCTATATTGACATTATAAATTGTTTGCTGACATAGTGATCTATGCAAACTAATTTAATGCTAAAATATGAGATATTGCAAGGAACAAAATAGTACTTCAAGTCATAACCTATACGCTTGGTCTTCAGAAGAGGAAAAATTTCGTGAAGACTATTAAAAATTACATGGACAGGCCCAAGGGATTCAAATTGATGGGTCAAACCAGAGCGAGAAGTTTTCTTCTATAAGTTTGGTGGGCACGACTATATATTTTAGCATAGGTATCTTTGATACGGCAGAGCAGATGGTCAAAATCCAGCCATGATGCGCGGTCATTGAGCGCCTGACCGCGAAGGTTACGCTTCTTTTGAATTTCCTCCCGCAGCAAGTATCGTAAAAACTTGTCGTATTCTTCCCCTAATTCCTGGTTGCAATCGAAGAGGCGATATCTCAAGAATATTGGAGCAAGATTATTTGTGTTTCAGGTTTCCAGAAACTGAACGTTAAGGTTGCACTTATTCAGTTTTAAGTCGGCATTTTCCAAGGTTCTGATTTGCCTGGCGCTTTTACTCCATATCTTTCCCTGACTATAGTAGCAATTGACTTCTGTCGGGGAAATCTTAGCCTAATTATAAAACACCAAGTATAAAGGCAGAAAAGAACATCAAGTTTTCTTTCTAATAATATTTAAAAGTAAAGCTCTTCAGTGTTTACAACTACTCATCTCCAGTACCAGTTATTAATTTTCACCGCAGTGATAGAACGTAGAAGATCCCTTGAGGGATAAATTTACAGTTGAACGACGATTGCTGAGAGTTGATCCCCGCGTACTGTGTGCAGTGGTCGATGCAGCATCCACTGAGTTGCGGTATAAGCCGGAACCAGAACTTTTTGATCCGAATTCTAACAATCGTCCTTCTATGAATAATGTAAGAGCGGCTCGTCCACACGACGAGCCAGCAGCCACGATGAAAAGGGTTGGGAAAAATAAATAAAATCTCATTTTAAATAAATACAAATTTGCTGCTATGCCGGTTTACCTTAGCATATATTACAGCTTTATTGCATTCATAAGCTATTTAGTCGTGCAGCTTCTGAATTGATTTTAATAGTGCGAGTAACCAAAGGGCTCTGTATCGCATCCACGCTCTTCGTTCCAATTAAAGTAAAATCTCAGTATTATTTGATAAAGCATCATCCTGCATCCGTGCATCATCGTTAGGAAAATAGGTTGAGCCGTAGGATTGATAGCACCGAACAAATCCTCGAGAAGCTCTTCGGTCACCAGGAATTGTTGGAAAACTGAAGAGGCGAGAGTATTCCATCACTGGAAATACTCTATCAAAACAACACACCAAGCATTTTATTCGCGCTTTAAAAAATAAACTGCCACTCGTGTATTGAGATGACTTTGAGTTAATCCGTCCAAAATCGTGCCCAAACATAAACGGGAAAAATCTGCGGAATTTACTCCCAATGATACTTATCCGTTTTGCATTTTTCCGTACAGGTTTTCAACCACGATATTTATCCTCCGGGATTATTAACTCTCCCATCAAGTCATCACACAGTCACCTCCCAAGTTGGACGTTATGTGGACCAAACAGTCTAAGTCAAAGTTTTCTTTGGGCTGTCACCGTACATAAACTTTAAATGCAGATTGGAAAACCTTGAATGAAGCTTCACTCAAAAATTCGACATTTTTCCATTTGGTAATTGACCACTTTTATCGGTTTGGGCACAATTGTCTTCGATATTCTGTATTGAAAAGGGAAAGGAGTTGTTTGACAACTACAACCCTTCTTTCTTATTCACTTTTGTGGGCCTCATGTTGGATTGACACTGTACAGAGTTGGATGTACTTGGTTTCAGAAAAAAATAGTATTTTCAGCTGCAGTTCGATTGCATTTTAAATACAATGCGTCCCAATATTATGCAGCCATTTTCTGAGCTTCATCTTCCGCCCAGCTTTCCATCTTGTCTATGGAAATGTGAATAATATTTTTAAATTTTGGATACAGAAGCTTGAGCTTTAATCAAAACGTGCGATATACCGTACTTTCTGAAAGGCTCAGCCCACAAAACTACAAAAATCACTTGCAAAGAAAAAAGAATGAGAGTCAATAATGAAGTATATAGTAGTAGAGAATAAATCTTGAATCAAAGGCAAATCACTAACAAGTGAACACAAATTAAGCTTGACATGTATCTTGTGAAGGGGATTGGGTTTGGCTCATAGCAATCAAAGGAAACAACAAACTTGGTTCAACATTTCTGATGCAATATATCGAAAAACTATTCCCACGAAGATAATGATTGGAGTATGCCAATACTAGAGAAGCCTGTAAACAGTGTTTGTGATTCACCTCGTAATATCATCCCTATGCAGTGCATCACTGACCTCAACATAGAGACACCAGTTGATGATGAGGACATTTACTATTTGGCGAGATATTCCAGCTGAAGTTAGAAAAAATTGTGTTGTTTAAGCGCCGTAAGTTGAAGGAGCCTCGAAGGAACTTATCGATATTCGATATTCAGGAAGTTGTGGTGTTTGATTGAGGTCGAGTTTGGTGTTGCATGTAACCTTGGGACGCATGGGACAAAAATTAGGAGGAAGAAATGTTTCTCATATTCAAGATTAATATTTTCCATGTGGCTCATTGCAAAAAACGTATAATATCGTGTCATCAGCAAACATTATCAACCGCCTTTCTAGCGTCAATGACTAGCAAGGAACAAGGATTTGTTATTATGAAATTATCGCTGACTGTAGAAAACTTATTTTTTAATGATATCTAAATAACAAGTATCTAATCTGCGAGATACCCAGTTGCCGAGATACCCATTTTCACGCACGTTTGATACGACAGATGCCCAAATCGCACCATATCACTATATTGAGCCCACTACGAGCATGCGTTTTTTTCCTCGTCTGTTCGACTGCGTTAGGGACACGCGTCATGTTGCATGTCATCTCGCGACATATGAACATTTGATTGTTTAATCTGAGTGTGATTAGAGAACAATAGTACCTAAATGAGTCTCATAACATCCACGTGTCAAAATAATGTTCTTCTTTTTTTAGATCATTGATCAATCAATGAAATGAAAGAAGAACAGGAACACATCACTACAGTACGCGCCCTACGGGGAAGCCTATTATGACTCGCGTTGAGGCTCCAGTGGAAATGAGACGCAAATCAAATCATTAGAGTATTCAGGAGTGTATGTTGTGACTTGTCATTCCCATGATTCAGTAACGAACCTCCGTTGCCGATAAGCGAGACCAGCAGCCCAGCCACCTGACGATCCTCAATGAAAATTTGTAGCTTTTCAAAGTTACCATAAATCAATATTTCAATATTATATGCATTGAACATCTATGTTTCTGGCCTTTGATTTCAATCATTTCATTTTACTCAAATATTTTCCAAAAAGATGACTCCATCTAATTTTTTTCACATGTTATGCCTTTATTGCAGCAGCTACAATTATTGGTGCTCATGCTATTTTTAAAGTGACATTGACGGGTCGGTGGAGTCACAAATAAACCAGTCGATTAGTTTTACTTCACCGGGAATCTCTCGACCTAAAGAAGGGTTGGGAACTCTAGGAATGTTCCATTCTTCCGAGCTTTGATTACTCGGATCTTCATAAATTGGACGTTTCGCTGCGTAAATTTCCCCCAAGAATTCGTTTGAAGCTCAATCTCGGATGAGATAAAAACAATCCTAGTATTTAGTTACCAAGCTGGGTCGGTGGACGGAGAATTTCCATTAGAGAACACGATCGTAGAGAATGTGTTCGTGACAAAATAACGTACAGCTAAAATATTGTCATATATCCCTTTCATGTAACTTATGTACACACGAATAAAACAAAATTCTTTGACCTAATTGTTCAGATGTGAAGATTATTTTTCGATCAATGAATGAAACTTCGGTACGCACTTTCAACTGAGATATTTAATACCCAACAAAGCTGTTGAATTTATTTTTTTATCATGTAAATATTAAAGTATATGTCAAAACATGATCAAATACAATTTTTGTGGCTTTTAAACCTCGAAGTAATACATTCGTTAATTTTGTCCCAACACATGATATCATATCAGTGGGAGGAGCTTGCCTCCCACTTTGAAAAACTGCAACTGCCTTAACCAATTTAAGTCGGCTATGGAAAGTTATTTCATAACCGGCTGCTCTGGCGATGGCCGATAATGATGCTCTACAGCTCCTCATATTCATGTTGAATCATCGCAGTGAGTCTGTGATAATTCCAACTATCGCTATTTTCTAATGTTCATTGCGGCCATTGTGTTATACACATCGCGGCGTTTGTGCAGCTCATTGCTGCAATTTGGCAATGCCCATTACTGCCATTGTGTAATGCTCTTGTGTAGTTATATTATTTCTCTTTTTAAGTATAGGATTTAATATGTGATGACGTGTGTCGTATACTGTGGCATTGCAGTGTAAGATTTTTATTACCTACCCACTTCTCTTAATAACTTTGATTTTACCTTTGACTTTGATGTTTGAAGCAATTGTGGGATCGATTCATTTACATGTTGGTAAAAAAGGGACTTTGACATGTTATGAAATAGCAATTATGTCGACCATTTTAACTCCAAATGTCACTGGCACACTTTATCAAAGAAACAATAACTGTTTACAGTCAGTCAAGCTGAGCCAGTACGATGCATATACAGTAGAAGGGAATTGTGGTCAAAATGACTAAATAGGTCAGGGGCTGAATGCTAACCTTTCCAACTGAAATTAGTGAACTTAACACATAAGCTAAAATGCTGGGTAATGACCGACTAACAGTCAGCTTTTATGTAGTAATACCAATAATTGCTATGAATACAGATATTTTCATACACGACGATTTGCACAAAACGAATCGGAACGCATATTAAGATGTAACTAATGGTTAACAAATACGAAGTAAATTCTTTTGTACAATTAGTAAGAACCCACGCATCAAGTCTTTTTGTGGAAAATCGAAGACAATTTTTGACTTGCCTGTTGCTTTGTTTTGTTCTTAACTGGGCTGCATTACATCAGTCTTAGTACGCAAAGGAATGGAAGATAGTTTACTGGTTTTATATTTCATTATTAAATTTCAGGTTATCAATTTCACCCTGGGATAGCCGTTTTTTCAGTTCATACAACAGAATCATTCAATTGACTGCGAATGTTGTAACATAAATAAAAAATCCTCCATGAGGGGTTAGAAACTTTCCGTAGATATGAATAACAGCGATAACTAAACTCGTAACAGCTATAACCAAATCACGAACTATTTCGACCTAATTCGTAAAATATATAACCTAACTCGTAACAGCCATAACCTAATCCCGAAATGTTTCAACCTAATTCGTAAAATATATAACCTAACTCGTAACAGCTATAACCAAATCCCGAACTGTTCAACCTAATTCGTAAAATATATAACCTAACTCGTAATAGCTATAGCCAAATCTCGTACTGTTTTAACCTAATTCGTGAAATATATAACCTAACTCGTAACAGCTATAACCAAATCGTAACAGCTATGACATATATAAATCGCAATTGCAGAAATACTTGTCATAGCCAACATATTCTGCCACAATTCAATGTTTTATCATTTATTTGATTTTATTAGAATTCCTGCGAGACTTCGTATCCAGGGTTTTTGTGAAACAATAACTAATGTATATCAAAATTCACATAAGAAAATTTTTGAAGCAATCATAAGCACGATGATAAAATTTCTTGAACATAAATAGACCGAAACAGAAGGCTACTGAAGCAAAGAATTTATTCGTGGGCTTAAATGGAAGATGTCTGTGGAACACGAATGAAAACTTTGAGAGCCGTTGAACATGGAGCCACGATGACAATGCGTGACGGTTTTTTGTGTACGCCATTGACCCATGACGTAATCCAGATGATCCAGATGACATCATGATAATTACCCAAAACAACTGATTTGAATATGAAGGTTTCTATGCATATGAAGGTTTTCATGCATGGGATGCTTCATAACGTTCAGTCAAGATAACGAAATAACACTTGATGGATTAATCTCAGTGCTCAGATCAAGGGAATATTGATTCTGCTAACCTCAAGCATTCATAAGCAAATGTTATATAAGACCGAGCAGCAATTTTAAAGGAAGAATGGATTACGAGCGTGAATTTATCTAAACACATTCGGTCACATTCAAGCTCGCCGCAGAAAATCAGGAAATTCCCCTATAATTTAATGAAGAGGGGGATGGGGGAGGTGGTTTCAGATTGAACGAATCTGGGACTTCTGCAGCTGTTCGGGGTGGGGCACTTCCAGTGCTGTGTTCAGAAATGTAAACATTTTCCTGTTCAATCTCTCGTTCACGGATCTTAGCGGTTCAAAAATGGACCACGACCCCCGGCTAGAGAGTTTACTATCTTTTACTCCTTTTAACGTAGGAAATAATTCACTATCTCGATTACAACTCGAGATAAACACATCACTTTTAGCCAGTGTTCGAAAATTTCCACATTTTCCTTTTCAATCTCCCATTCACGGATCTTCGCGGTTCAAAAAGAGACCACGACCCTCCTGCTAGATAGTTTACTAACTTCTACTCCTTGGTGGAAATGAGGCTCAAATCAAATCAAATTCTACTCATTGAAACGTTTAAAAAAATTCACTATCTCGATTCCAACTCGTGTTAACCCTCCAGTGACCACCGTTGGCTTTAGCTGACAATAAATTACCTCTTGATGGCAACACCAAATACAAAATTTATACATCACCAGGATGGAAATTTTCCTCTGATTCTGGGTCATTCAGTGTTCAAATGACAGCCGAAGGAACATCATGCATCTTACTACCCCTCTTCCCTATTTCTGTCACGCTAACATCTGCACGTCAGCTGTAGCTAACGGCGCCACATATGAGAAATACCCACTGTTTGTTATTGTCAACGGTTCCAAAAATCAAGAATACCCACTGTTGGCTATAGTGAACGGTCCCAAATATCAATAATACTAATATTTCTAATATTAGTATCATTAATTATTAGTGTTTCAAATAATACTAATATTACTAATATTTTTATTATTATTATTATTGATTAAATAATACTAATATTAGTATTATTGTTTATTATTGTTTCAATAATAGTAATAGTACTTATATTAGCATTATTGTTGCCATGTATCATTTACATCTAATATTTTGTATAGTATTGCTAATTTTTTCTGAAAAAATCACTTTCATTTTTTTAGTTTTAGTCCATAAATACTACAAACGGCGTTATCAGTGTTAGCAGCTTGGCTTCATCAGTGTAACCAGTGTGCCACCAGAATCATACTATTATGTGTGACTCAAGGACTAACTGAACTAAATCTTCACTATGACTGGACGTGGACGAAAGATTCTTAAGACCAAGTCAGAGATTAGGGACGTTTTCGATTAAATTCACGTTAGTGACGATGAGAATATGAGTGACGATGAGAACAGTATTATCTTGCTAAAGTCCCTAACCTTGCGTAACTATCATTCAAATCCTGACCATGTAGAGAAAGCTAATGAACAGCTTGGTAATTCTTGCGACAGGGAAGATGAGGAGGAGGTAGGGTCATCACATAGAGAGCTTATGAGAATAGCAGATCTCCACACGCGATCATTCACCCGAAAAGATAGATATTGCCATGACAAATATCTACATATATATGAATCCTACATGAAACAATGTCGAGACTTTTTTTGTAGAAAAACCATATCTATACAACGTTTACTGCCCACAAATGTAGCCTAACTATAAAAGTAAAGTTGTAACGTCCAAAATTGTGTTTTATAAAATTTCCGCAAATAACGATAACACTTTTCTGCTTTGTTTTCGCTGTATCCCAAAAACTGGGATACATAACTCCAATCTGATTAAATCACTGGATTTCTCGTTCAATTCTCCTTGAGATAGGTGTTAAAAATTCTTACCGGAGTATATATTGAAGTCGGGTACCAAACCCACATATGTTATGATCAGCCTCCGCTAGCACATATATTGTGTAGGCCTTAGGCCTGTTAACCCTAGCTTAAGCTACTCGAAAAAATCCCTTGCCTTGCATATTTAGATTCCCCTACAAAGTGTGTTTAGAAAAGCAGGGGGTTAACATATAGTATCACATGACCAGGAGACGTTGACGAGTGTAGTGCTATTGGAGGTTCATTTAATACACATAAACAAGGCCCTTCCATATTATTTTAGGAGTGCAGGGGTAAATTGTATGGGACCAGACATTTCATAACAGAGCAGCTCGGGTGAAGGGTGGGCTTGTTTTTGCTTTTCGCTGCGCTCCCTATTTTGCTAAACCTATAATTTTTGCTGTTGATTTACACTTTTGTTCCGTTGTGTCTGTTTATATCACAATCATTGATCGTGCTCTATTGAGAGTTAACCTGTTGACCTGTTACTTTGTTTCTAATTCAGAATAATATTATAAAATTACTTGGTATCATTTGGAACCTTCGCACCTTTTAACGTATTTGAATAACCGTAAATAAAGAATCTGATAACAAATAAACTCAAATTGTCGAAAAAAGACCCACAGTTGAACAAAAATCATGATAACAAATTTTCGTTAGTTCTACTGGATTCGCGACGAAAGAAACTATTTATGAGAATGTTTATAGCATGACAAGAACATGATCAAATGAACTACAGCAAGTTGAAGGACCAGAACATTTTCAAATTTTGCAAGCTCGCAGTGGGCACAATAGGGTTAAGGACCTATCACTTTTAGTCAGTGTTAAAAATTTTCAAACCAGCATACTCAGCAGTTGTCAATGCAGTGTGAGAGCAATCCATCAGTGTACCTACACTCCATCACATGTGTTGCTCCTTACGGTGCTGCTACACGTGAGGGACTCCATTCCACCACCACCACCTCAGTAGGGATGCGAAGTGTGCATAGCGTGTACGTCACCCGTCATATTTCACAGTTATAAGACAACAACAAACTAGTGCAACATGTACATATAGTCATGAAAGCTTGAGTGAGTTGGGTCAATCTTCAGAAACTTGAGAATCAGTTGGCGTGTCAGGACAGTGTTATGAAATAATCATATATATA
>SDVV010001101.1:0-27050 GCA_016164225.1 Gammarus roeselii | reverse complement strand
ACTCTTTGGTATTAGAGCGATTGCTAGTGGCGAATCATTTCTCAATAATAGAGCGATTGCTAGTGGCGAATTTTTCCTTGGTAATTGAGCGAGTGCTAGTGGCGAATTACTCCTTGGTAATAAAGCGATTGCTAGTATCGAATTAATTTTTGGTGATAGAGCGAATGCTAGTGGCTAATTACTCTTTGGTAATAGAGCAACTGCTAGTGGTGAATTACTCCTTGGTAATAGAGCGATTGCTAGTGGTGAAATACTTTACTCCTTGGTGATAGAGCGATTGCTAGTGGCGATTTACCTCTTGGTAATAGAGCGATTGCTAGTGGCAAATTACTCCTTGATAATCGAGCGATTGCTAGTGGCGAATTACTCCTTGGTAGTAGAGCAATTGCTAATGGCGAATTACTCCTTACTAATAGAGCGATTGCTAATGGCAATTTACTCCTTGGTAATTGAGCGAGTGCTAGTGGCGAATAACTTCTTGGTAATAGAGCGATTGCTAACGGCAAATTACTTCTTGGTAATAAAGCGATTGCTAGAGGCGAATTACTCCTTATTAATAGAGCGATTGCTAGTGGCGAATTACTCCTTGGTAATACAGCGATTGTTAGCGGCAAATTACTCCTTGGTAATAGAGCGATTGCTGGTGGCGAATTACTCCTTGGTAAAAGAGCGATTGCGTGTGGCGATTTACTCCTTGGTAGTAGAGCGATTGCTAGTGGTGAATCACTTCTTGATAATAGAGCGGTTGCTAGTGATGAATTACTCCTTGGTAATGAGCGGGTGCTATTGGCGAATTACTCTTTGGTAATAGAGTTATTGCTGGTGGCGATTACTCCTTGATAATAGAGCGAGTGCTAGTGGCAATTTACTCCTTGGTAATAGAGCGATTGCTAATTGCAAATCACTCCATGGTAATAGAGCGATTGCGTGTGGCGATTTACTCCTTGGTAGTAGAGCAATTGCTAGTGGCGAATTACTCCTTCGTAATAGAGCGATTGCTAGTGGTGATTTACTTCTTGGTAATATAGCGATAACCAGTGGTGAATTACTCCTTGGCAATAGAGCGGTTGCTATTGGCGATTTCTTCTTGGTATTAGAGCGATTGCTAGTGGATATTTACTCGTTGGTAATAGAGCGATTGCTAGTGGCGATTTACTCCTTGGTAATAGATCGAGTGCTAGAGGCGAATTACTCCTTGGTAATAGAGCGATTGCTAGTAGCGAATTAATTCTTGGTAATAGAGCGAGAGCTAGTGGCAAATTCTTCCCTCGCAATAGAGCGATTGCTAGTGGCGATTTACTCCTTGGCAATAAAGCGATTGCTAGTGGTGAATTACTCCTTGGTAATAGAGTGATTGCTAGTGGCGAATTACTCTTTGGTAATAGAGTGATTGCTATTGCCAAATAACTCCTTGGTAACAGAGCAATTGCTAGTGCCGAAATACTCGTTGGTAATGGAGTGATTGCTTGTGGCGAATTACTCCTTGGTATTAGAGCGATTGCTAGAGGCAATTTACTCCTTGGTAGTAGAGCGATTGCTAGTAGCGAATTACTCATTGGTAATAGAGCGATTGCTTGTGACTCATTACTCCTTGGTAATAAGGTGATTGCTAGTGGCGAATAACTCCTTGGTAATAGAGCGATTGTTTATGGCGCATTACTCCTTGGTAATAGGGCGATTGCTAGTTGCAATTTACTCCTTGGTAATAGAGCGATTGCTAGTGCCGAATAACTCCTTGGTAACAGAGCGATTGCTAGGGCCGAATTACTCCTTGATAATAGAGCGATTGCTAGTCGCGAATTACTCCTTGATAATAGAGCGATTGCTAGTAACGAATTACTCCTTGGTAATTGAGCGATTGCTAATTGCGAATTACTCCTCGCTATAAGAGTGATTGCTAGTGGCGAATCAGTCCTTGGTAATTGAGCGATTGCTAGCGGAAAATTACTCCTTGGTAATAGAGCGATTGCTGATGGCGAATTATTCATTGGTTAAAGAGCGATTGCTTGCTGCGAATTACTCCTTGGTAATAGAGCGATTGCTAATTGCAAATCACTCCTGTGTGATAGAGCGATTGCGTGTGGCAATTCACTCCTTGGTAGTAGAGCAATTGCTAGTGGCGAATTACTCCTTGGTAATAAAGCGATTGCTTGTGGGAATTACTCCTTATTATAGAGCGATTGCTAGTGGCGAATTACTTCTTATAATTGAGCGATTGCTTGTGGCGAATTATTCCTTGGTAATAGAGCGAGTGCTAATTTCGATTTATTCCTCGGTAATAGAGCGATTGCTGGTGGCGAATTACTCCTTGGTAAAAGAGCGATTGCGTGTGGCGATTTACTCCTTGGTAGTAGAGCGATTGCTGGTAGCGAATTATTCCTTGGTAATAGAGCTATTGCTTGTGGCGAATTACTCCTTGGTAATAAAGCGATTGCTAGTAGTGAATTACTTCTTGATAATAGAGCGGTTGCTAGTGATGAATTACTCCTTGGTAATGAGCGGGTGCTATTGGCAAATTACTCCTTGGTAATAGGAGCGATTGCTAATTGCAAATCACTAATTTGTAATAGAGCGATTGCGTGTGGCGATTTACTCCTTGGAAGTAGAGCAATTGCTAGTGGCGAATTACTCCTTGGTAATAGAGCGATCGCTTGTGGCGAATTACTCCTTGGTGATAGAGCGATTGCTAATTGCAAATCACTCCTTTGTAATAGAGCGATTGCGTGTGACGATTTACTCCTTGGTAGTAGAGCAATTGCTAGTGGTGAATTACTCCTTCGTAATAGAGCGATTGCTAGTGGCAATTTACTCGTTGGTAGTAGAGCGATTGCTAGTAGCGAATTATTCCTTGGTATTAGAGCGATTGCTAGTGGCAATTTACTCGTTGGTAGTAGAGCGATTGCTAGTAGCGAATTACTCCTTGGTAATAGAGCGATTGCTAGTGGCAAATTACTCCTTGGTAGTGGAGCGATTGCTAGTGGCGAATAACTCCTCGGTAATAGAGCGATTGCTTAAGACTCATTACTCCTTGGTAATAAGGCGATTGCTAGAGGCGAATAACTCCTTTGTAATAGAGCGATTGCTTGTGGCGCATTACTCCTTGGTAATAGGGCGATTAATAGTTGCGATTTACTCCTTGGTAATAGTGCGATTGCTAGTGGTGAATAACTCATTGGTAATGGAGCGATTGCTAGTGACAAATTACTCCTTGGTAATAGAGCGATTGCTAGTGCCGAATAACTCCTTGGTAACAGAGCGATTGCTAGGGCAGAATTACTCCTTGATAATAGAGCGATTGCTAGTCGCGAATTACTCCTTGGTAATAGAGCGATTGCAAGTAACGAATTACTCCTTGGTAATTGAGCGATTGCTAATTGCGAATTACTCCTCGCTAGAAGAGTGATTGCTAGTGGCGAATTAGTTCTTGGTAATTGAGCGATTCTAGCGGCAAATTACTCCTTGGTAGTAGAGCGATTGCTAGTGGCGAATAACTTCTTGGTAACAGAGCGATTGCTTGTGCCGAAATACTCCTTGGCAATAGAGCGATTGCTGGTGGCGAATTATTCCTTGGTTGAAGAGCGATTGCTTGTGGCGAATTACTCCTTGGTAATAAAGCGATTGCTTGTGGGAATTACTCCTTATTATAGAGCGATTGCTAGTGGCGAATTACTTCTTATAATAGAGCGATTGCTAGTGGCAAATTACTCCTTGGTAAAAGAGCGAGAGCTAATTGCGATTTATTCCTCGGTAATAGAGCGATTGCTGGTGGCGAATTACTCCTTGGTAAAAGAGTGATTGCGTGTGGCGAATTACTCCTTGGTAATAGAGTGATTGCTAGTAGTGAATTACTTCTTGATAATAGAGCGGTTGCTAGTGATGAATTACTCCTTGGTAATGAGCGGGTGCTATTGGCAAATTACTCCTTGGTAATAGGAGCGATTGCTGGTGGCGAATTAATTCTTGGTAATAGAGCGATTGCTATTGGCAAATTACTCCTTGGTAATAGAGTTATTGCTGGTGGCGATTACTCCTTGATAATAGAGCGAGTGCTAGTGGCAATTTACTCCTTGGTAATAGAGCGATTGCTAATTGCAAATCACTCCTTTGTAATAGAGCGATTGCGTGTGGCGATTTACTCCCTGGAAGTAGAGCAATTGCTAGTGGCGAGTTACTCCTTGGTAATAGAGCGATCGCTTGTGGCGAATTACTCCTTGGTGATAGAGCGCTTGCTAATTGCAAATCACTCCTTTGTAATAGAGCGATTGCGTGTGGCGATTTACTCTTTGGTAGTAGAGCAATTGCTAGTGGCGAATTACTCCTTCGTAGTAGAGCGATTGCTAGTGGCGATTTACTTCTTGGTAATATAGCGATAACCAGTGGTGAATTACTCCTTGGCAATAGAGCGGTTGCTATTGGCGATTACTTCTTGGTATTGGAGCGATTGCTAGTGGATATTTACTCGTTGGTAATAGAGCGATTGCTAGTGGCGATTTACTCCTTGGTAATAGAGCGAGTGCTAGAGGCGAATTACTCCTTGGTAATAGAGCGATTGCTAGTAGCGAATTAATTCTTGGTAATACAGCGATTGCTCGTGGCAAATTCTTCCGTCGCAATAGAGCGATTGCTAGTGGCGATTTACTCCTTGGCAATAAAGCGATTGCTAGTTGTGAATTACTCCTTGGTAATAGAGTGATTGCTAGTGGTGAATTACTCTTTGGTAATAGAGCGATTGCTAGTGGCGAATAACTCCTCGGTAATAGAGCGATTGCTTGTGACTCATTACTCCTTGGTAATAAGGCGATTGCTAGAGGCGAATAACTCCTTGGTAATAGAGCGATTGCTAGGGCAGAATTACTCCTTGATAATAGAGCGATTGCTTGTCGCGAATTACTCCTTGGTAATAGAGCGATTGCAAGTAACGAATTACTCCTTGGTAATTGAGCGATTGCTAATTGCGAATTACTCCTCGCTAAAAGAGTGATTGCTAGTGGCGAATTAGTCCTTGGTAATTGAGCGATTGCTAGCGGCAAATTACTCCTTGGTAGTAGAGCGATTGCTAGTGGCGAATAACTCCTTGGTAACAGAGCGATTGCTTGTGCCGAAATACTCATTGGTAATAGAGCGATTGCTGGTGGCGAATTATTCCTTGGTTAAAGAGCGATTGCTTGTGGCGAATTACCCCTTGGTAATAGAACGATTGTTAGTAGCTAATTAATTCATGGTAATAGAGCGATTGCTAGTGGCAAATTGCTCCTTGGTAATAGAGCGATTGCTAGTGGCAAATTACTCCTTGATAATGGAGCGATTGCTGGTAGTTGAATTTTTCCTTGCTAATAAAGCGAGTGCTAGAGGCGAATTACTCCTTGGTAGTAGAGCGATTGCTTGTGGTGAATTACTCCTTGGTAATAGAGTGATTGCTAGTGGCGATTTACTCCTTGGTAATAGAGCGAGTGCTAGTGGCGAACCTTGGTAATAGAGCGATTGCTAGTCGCAAATTAATTCTTGGTAATAGAGCGATTGCTAGTGGCAAATTACTCCTTGGGCATCGAGCGATTGCTTGTGGCGCAAAACTCCTTGGCAATAGGGATATTGCTAATGGCGAATTAGTCCTTGGTAATAGAGCGATTGCTAGCTGCAATTTACTCCTTGGTAATAAAGCGATTGCTAGTGGTGAATTACTCCTTAGTAATAGAGCGATTGCTGGTGGCGAATTACTCCTTGGTGAAAGAGCGATTGCGTGTGGCGATTTACTTCTTGGTAACAGAGCGATTGCTAGTGGCGAATTACTCCTTGATAATCGAGCGATTGCTAGTGACGAATTACTCCTTGGTAACAGAGCGATTGCTTGTGCCGTATCACTACTTCGTAATAGAGCGATTGCTAATTGCAAATCACTCCTTCGTAATAGAGCGATTGCGTGTGGCGATTTACTCCTTGGTAGTAGAGCAATTGCTAGTGGCGAATTACTGTTTGGTATAAGAGCGATCTTTTGTGGCTAATTACTCCTTGGTAATAGAGCAATTGCTGGTGGCGAATTACTCCTTGGTGAAAGAGCGATTGCGTGTGGCGATTTACTTCTTGGTAACAGAGCGATTGCTAGTGGCGAATTACTCCTTGATAATCGAGCGATTGCTAGTGACGAATTACTCCTTGGTAACAGAGCGATTGCTTGTGCCGTATCACTACTTCGTAATAGAGCGATTGCTAATTGCAAATCACTCCTTCGTAATAGAGCGATTGCGTGTGGCGATTTACTCCTTGGTAGTAGAGCAATTGCTAGTGGCGAATTACTGTTTGGTATAAGAGCGATCTTTTGTGGCTAATTACTCCTTGGTAATAGAGCAATTGCTGGTGGCGAATTACTCCTTGGTGAAAGAGCGATTGCGTGTGGCGATTTACTTCTTGGTAACAGAGCGATTGCTAGTGGCGAATTACTCCTTGATAATCGAGCGATTGCTAGTGGCGAATTACTCCTTGATAATCGAGCGATTGCTTGTGGCGAATTACTCCTTGGTAACAGAGCGATTGCTTGTGCCGTTCACTCCTTCGTAATAGAGCGATTGCTAATTGCAAATCACTCCTTTGTAATAGAGCGATTGCGTGTGGCGACTTACTTCTTGGTAATATAGCGATTACTAATGGTTTATTACTCCTTGGCAATTGAGCTGTTGCTATTGGCGATTACTTCTTGGTAATAGAGCGATTGCTAGTGGCGATTTACTCCTCGGTAATAGAGCGATTGCTAGTGGCGAAATACTCCTTGTTAATAGAGCGATTGAAATGTTGCGAATTACTCCTCGGTAATAGAGCAATTGCAAATGGCAACTTACTCCTTGGTAATAGTGCGATTGCTAGTGACAATTTACTTCTTGGGAACAGAGCGATTGCCAGTGGCGAATTACTTCTTGATAATCGAGCGATTGCTAGTGGCGAATTACTCCCTTGTAATAGAGCGATTGCTAGTGGCGAATTACTCCTTGGTAATAGAGCGATTGCTTGTGGAGCATTACTCCTTGGCAATAGGGCGATTGCTAATGGCAAATTACTCTTTGACAATAGACCGATTGCTAGTTGCGATTTACACCTTGGTTATAGAGCGATTGCTAGTGGCGCATTACTTTGCTCCTTGGTAATAGAGCGATTGCTTGTGGCGCAGTATTCCTTGGCAATAGAGCGATTGCTAATGGCGAATCACTCCTTGGTAATAAAGCGATTGCTAGTTGCGATTTACTCCTTGGTAATTGAGCGATTGCTAGCGGCAAATTACTCCTTGGTAGTAGAGCGATTGCTAGTGGCGGATAACTTCTTGGTAACAGAGCGATTGCGTGTGACGATTTACTCCTTGGTAATAGAGCGATTGCTGGTGGCGAATTACTCCTTGGTAATAAAGCGATTGCTTGTGGCGAATTACTCCTTATTATAGTGCGATTGCTGGTGGCGAATTACTTCTTGATAATAGAGCGATTGCTAGTGGCAAATTACTCCTTGGTGATAGAGCGAGTGCTAGTGGCAAATTACTCCTTGGTAATAGAGCGATTGCTAGTAGCGAATTAATTTTTGGTAATAGAGCGATTGCTAGTGGCAAATTACTCCTTGGTAATGGAGCGATTGCTAGTGGCAAATTACTCCTTGATAATGGAGCGATTGCTGGTGGTTGAATTTTTCCTTGGTAATAAAGCGAGTGCTAGAGGCGAATTACTCCCTGGTAGTAGAGCGATTATTAGTGGCGAATAACTCCTTACTAATTGAGCGATTGTTAATAGCGATTTTCTCCTTGGTAATAGAGCGAGTGCTAGTGGCGAATAGTTTCTTGGTAATAGAGCGATTGCTAGTGGCGAATTAATTCTTGGTAATAGAGCGATTGCTAACGGCAAATTACTTCTTGGTAATAAAGCGATTGCTTGTGGCGCATTACTCCTTGGCAATAGAGCGATTGCTATTGGCGAATTACTCCTCGGTAATAGAGCGATTGCTAGTTGCGATTTACTCCTTGGTAATAGAGCGATTGCTAGGGGCTAATTACTCTTGGTAATAAACGATTGCAGTGACAAATTACTCCTTGGTAATAGAGCGATTGCTAACGCCAAATAACTCCTTGGTAACAAAGCGCTTGCTAGTGGCGAATTACTCCTTATCAATAGAGCGATTGCTAGTGGCAAATTACTCCTTGGTAATACAGCGATTGCTAGTGGCGAATTACTCCTTGGTAATAGAGCGATTGCTAATTGCGAATTATTCCTCGGTAATAGAGCGATTGCCGGTGGCGAATTACTCCTTGGTAAAAGAGCGATTCCGTGTGGCGATTTACTTCTTGGTAACAGATCGATTGCTAGTGGCGAATTACTTCTTGATAATCGAGCTATTGCTAGTGGCGAATTACTCCTTGGTAACAGAGCGATTGCTTGTGCCGTATCACTCCTTCGTAATAGAGCAATTGCTAATTGCAAATCACTCCTCTGTAATAGAGCGATTGCGCGTGGCGATTTACTTCTTGGAGATAGAGCAATTGCTAGTGGCGAATTACTAATTGGTAATCGAGCGATCTTTTGTGGCGAATTACTCCTTGGTAATAGAGCAATTGCTAATTGCAAATCACTCCTTTGTAATAGAGCGATTGCGTGTGGCGATTTACTCCTTGGTAGTAGAGCAATTGCTAGTGGCGAATTACTACTTGGTAATAGAGCGATTGCTATTGGCGAATCAATTCTTGGTAATAGAGCGATTGCTAGTGGCAAATCACTCTTTGGTAATCGAGCGATTGCTTGTGGCGCAATACTCCTTGGCAATAGGGAGATTGCTAATGGCGAATTACTCCTTGGTAATAGAGCGATTGCTAGCTGCGATTTACTCCTTGGTTATAAAGCGAATGTTAGTGGTGAATTACTCCATAGTAATAGAGCGATTGCTGATGGCGAATTAATCCTCGGTAATGGAGCGATTGCTAGTGGTAAATATCTCCTTGGTAACAGAGCGATTGCTAGTGCTGAATTACTCCTTGGTAATAGAGCGATTGCTAGTTGCGAATTACTCCTTGGTAATAGAGCGATTGCCAACTGCGAATTACTCCTCGCTAAAAGAGTGATTGCTAGTGGCGAATAACTCCTTGGTAATAGAGCGATTGCGTGTGGCGATTCACTCCTTAGTAGTAGAGTGATTGCTAGTGGCGAGTTACTCCTTGGTAATGGAGCGATTGCTTGTGGCGAATTACTCCTTGTTAATAGAGCGATTGCGCGTGGCGATTTACTCCTTGGTAGTAGAGCGATTGCTAGTGGCGAATTACTCCTTGGTAATAGAGCGATTGCTTCTGGCGAATTACTCTTTGGTATTAGAGCGATTGCTAGTGGCGAATCATTTCTTAATAATAGAGCGATTGCTAGTGGCGAATTTTTCCTTGGTAATTGAGCGAGTGCTAGTGGCGAATTACTCCTTGATAATAAAGCGATTGCTAGTGGCGAATTAATTTTTGGTGATAGAGCGAATGCTAGTGGCTAATTACTCTTTGGTAATAGAGCAACTGCTAGTGGTGAATACTCCTTGGTAATAGAGCGATTGTTAGTGGCGAAATACTTTACTCCTTGGTGATAGAGCAATGGCTAGTGGCGATTTACTTCTTGGTAATAGAGCGATTGCTAGTGGCAAATTACTTCTTGATAATCGAGCGATTGCTAGTGGCGAATTACTCCTTCGTATAAGAGCGATTGCTAGTGGCGAATTACTCCTTGGTAGTAGAGCAATTGCTAGTGGCGAATTACTCCTTACTAATAGAGCGATTGCTAATGGCAATTTACTCCTTGGTAATAGAGCGAGTGCTAGTGGCGAATAACTTCTTGGTAATAGAGCGATTGCTAGTGGCGAATTAATTCATGGTAATAGAGCGATTGCGTACGGCAAATTACTTCTTGGTAATAAAGCGATTGCTTGTGGCGCATTACTCCTTGGCAATAGGGCGATTGCTATTGGCGAATTACTCCTCGGTAATAGAGTGATTGCTAGTTGCGATTTACTGCTTGGTAATAGAGCGATTGCTAGCGCCGAATAACTCCTTGGTAACAAAGCTCTTGCTAGAGGCGAGTTACTCCTCATTAATAGAGCGATTGCTAGTGGCGAATTACTCCTTGGTAATACAGCGATTGCTAGTGGCAAATTACTCCTTGGTAATAGAGCGATTGCTAATTGCGAAATAATCCTCGGTAATAGAGCGATTGCTGGTGGCGAATTACTCCTTGGTATAAGAGCGATTGCGTGTGGCGATTTACTCCTTGGTAGTAGAGCGATTGCTGGTAGCGAATTATTACTTGGTGATAGAGCGATCGCTTGTGGCGAATTACACCATGGTAACAGAGCGATTGCTAATTGCGAATCACTCATTTGTAATAGAGCGATTGCGTGTGGCGATTTACTCCTTGGTAGTAGAGCAATTGCTAGTGGCGAATTACTCCTTCGTAATAGAGAGATTGCTAGTGGCGATTTACTTCTTGGTAATATAGCGATAACCAGTGGTGAATTACTCCTTGGCAATAGAGCGGTTGCTATTGGCGATTACTTCTTGGTATTAGAGCGATTGCTAGTGGATATTTACTCGTTGGTAATAGAGCGATTGCGCGTGGCGATTTACTCCTTGGTAATAGAGCGAGTGCTAGAGGCGAATTACTCCTTGGTTATAGAGCGATTGCTAGTTGCGAATTCATTCTTGGTAATAGAGCGAGAGCTAGTGGCAAATTCTTCCCTCGCAATAGAGCGATTGCTAGTGGCGATTTACTCCTTGGCAATAAAGCGATTGCTAGTGGTGAATTACTCCTTGGTAATAGAGTGATTGCTAGTGGCGAATTACTCTTTGGTAATAGAGCGATTGTTATTGCCAAATAACTCCTTGGTAACAGAGCAATTGCTAGTGGCGAAATACTCGTTGGTAATAGAGCGATTGCTAGTGGCGAATTACTCCTTGGTATTGGAGCGATTGCTAAGGGCAATTTACTCCTTGGTAGTAGAGCGATTGCTAGTAGCGAATTACTCCTTGGTAATAGAGCGATTGCTAGTGGCAAATTACTCCTTGGAAATAGAGCGATTGCTAGTGGCGAATAACTCCTCGGTAATAGAGCGATTGCTTGTGACTCATTACTCCTTGGTAATAAGGCGATTGCTAGTGGCGAATAACTCCTTGGTAATAGAGCGATTGTTTGTGGCGCATTACTCCTTGGTAATAGGGCGATTGCTAGTTGCAATTTACTCCTTGGTAATAGTGCGATTGCTAGTGGTGAATTACTCTTTGGTAATAGCGCGATTGTTAGTGACAAATTACTCATTGGTAATAGAGCGATTGCTAGTGCCGAATAACTCATTGGTAACAGAGCGATTGCTAGGGCCGAATTACTCCTTGATAATAGAGCGATTGCTAGTCGCGAATTACTCCTTGGTAATAGAGCGATTGCTAGTAACGAATTACTCCTTGGTAATTGAGCGATTGCTAATTGCGAATTACTCCTCGCTAGAAGAGTGATTGCTAGTGGCGAATTAGTCCTTGGTAATTGAGTGATTGCTAGCGGCAAATTACTCCTTGGTAGTAGAGCGATTGCTAGTGGCGAATAACTCCTTGGTAACAGAGCGATTGCTTGTGCCGAAATACTCCTTGGTAATAGAGCGATTGCTGGTGGCGAATTATTCATTGGTTAAAGAGCGATTGCTTGCTACGAATTACTCCTTGGTAATAGAGCGATTGCTAATTGCAAATCACTCCTGTGTAATAGAGCGATTGCGTGTGGCAATTTACTCCTTGGTAGTAGAGCAATTGCTAGTGGCGAATTACTCCTTGGTAATAGAGCGATTGCTTGTGGGAATTACTCCTTATTATAGAGCGATTGCTAGTGGCAAATTACTTCTTGATAATAGAGCGATTGCTAGTGGCGAATTACTCCTTGGTAATAGAGCGAGTGCTAATTGCGATTTATTCCTCGGTAATAGAGCGATTGCTGGTGGCGAATTACTCCTTGGTAAAAGAGCGATTGCGTGTGGCGATTCACTCCTTGGTAGTAGAGCGATTGCTGGCAGCGAATTATTCCTTGGTAATAGAGCTATTGCTTGTGGCGCATTACTCCTTGGTAATAGAGCGATTGCTAGTAGTGAATTACTTCTTGATAATAGAGCGGTTGCTAGTGATGAATTACTCCTTGGTATTGAGCGGGTGCTATTGGCAAATTACTCCTTGGTAATAAGAGCGATTGCTGGTGGCGAATTGATTCTTGGTAATAGAGCGATTGCTAGTGGCAAATTACTCCTTGGTAATAGAGTTATTGCTGGTGCCGATTACTCCTTGATAATAGAGCGAGTTCTAGTGGCAATTTACTCCTCGGTAATAGAGCGATTGCTAATTGCAAATCACTCCTTTGTAATAGAGCGATTGCGTGTGGCGATTTACTCCTTGGAAGTCGAGGAATTGCTAGTGGCGAATTACTCCTTGGTAATAGAGCGATTGTTTGTGGCGAATTACTCCTTGGTAATATAGCGATAACCAGTGGTGAATTACTCTTTGGCAATAGAGCGGTTGCTATTGGCGATTACTTTTTGGTATTAGAGCGATTGCTAGTATATATTTACTCGTTGGTAATAGAGCGATTGCTAGTGGCGATTTACTCCTTGGTAATAGAGCGAGTGCTAGAGGCGAATTACTCCTTGGTAATAGAGCGATTGCTAGTAGCGAATTACTCCTTGGTAATAGAGCGATTTCTAGTGGCAAATTACTCCTTGGTAATAGAGCGATTGCTAGGGGCGAATAACTCCTCGGTAATAGAGCGATTGCTTGTGACTCATTACTCCTTGGTAATAAGGCGATTGCTAGTGGCGAATAACTCCTTGGTAATAGAGCGATTGCTTGTGGCGCATTACTCCTTGGTAATAGGGCGATTGCTAGTTGCGATTTACTCCTTGGTAATAGTGCGATTGCTAGTGGTGAATAACTCATTGGTAATGGAGCGATTGCTAGTGACAAATTACTCCTTGGTATAGAGCGATTGCTAGTGCCGAATAACTCCTTGGTAACAGAGCGATTGCTAGGGCAGAATTACTCCTTGATAATAGAGCGATTGCTAGTCGCGAATTGCTCCTTGGTAATAGAGCGATTGCTAGTGGCAAATTACTCCTTGATAATGGAGCGATTGCTGGTGGTTGAATTTTTCCTTGCTAATAAAGCGAGTGCTAGAGGCGAATTACTCCTTGGTAGTAGAGCGATTGCTTGTGACGAATTACTCCTTGGTAATAGAGCGATTGCTAGTGGCGATTTACTCCTTGGTAATAGAGCGAGTGCTAGTGGCGAATTACTCCTTGGTAATAGAGCGATTGCTAGTGGCAAATTAATTCTTGGTAATAGAGCGATTGCTAGTGGCAAATTACTCCTTAGCAATAGGGCGATTGCTATTGGCGAATTACTTATCGGTAATAGAGCGATTGCTAGTTGCGATTTACTCTTTGGTAATAGAGCGATTGCTAGGGGCGAATTACTCTTTGGTAATAAACGATTGTAGTGGCAAATTACTCCTTGGTAAAAGAGCGATTGCTAGCGCCGAATAACTCCTTGGTAACAAAGCGCTTGCTAGTGGCGAATTACTCCTTATCAATAGAGCGATTGCTAGTGGCAAATTACTCCTTGGAAATACAGCGATTGCTAGTGGCGAATTTTTCCTTGGTAATAGAGCGATTGCTAATTGCGAATTATTCCTCGGTAATAGAGCGATTGCTGGTGGCGAATAGCGATTGCGTGTGGCGACTTACTTCTTGGTAATATAGCGATTACTAATGGTTAATTACTCCTTGGCAATAGAGCGGTTGCTATTGGCGATTACTTCTTGGTATTAGAGCGATTGCTATTGGCGCTTTACTATTTGGTAATAGAGCGATTGCTAGTGGCGATTTACTCCTTGGTAATAGAGCGAGTGCTAGTGGCGAATTATTCCTTGGTAATAGAGCGATTGCTAGTAGCGAATTAATTCTTGGTAATAGAGCGATTGCTAGTGGCGATTTACTATTTGGTAATAGAGCAATTGCTGGGGGCGAACTACTCCTTGATGATAGATCGATTGCTAGCGGCAATTTACCCCTTGGTAATAGAGCAATTGTTAGTGGCGGATTACCCCTAGGTAATAGAGCGATTACTAGTGACGAATTACTCCTTGGTAATTGAGCGATTGATTGTGACGCATTACTCCTTGGTAAAAGAGCGATTGCAAGTGGCGAAATACTCCTTGTTAATAGAGCGATTGCAATGTTGCGAATTACTCCTCGGTAATAGAGCAATTGCAAATGGCAACTTACTCCTTGGTAATAGTGCGATTGCTAGTGACGATTTACTTCTTGGTAACCGAGCGGTTGCCAGTGGCGAATTACTCCTTGATAATCGAGCGATTGCTAGTGGCGAATTACTCCCTTGTAATAGAGCGATTGCTAGTGGCGAATTACTCCTTGGTAACAGAGCGATTGCTTATGGCGCATTACTCCTTGGCAATAGGGCGATTGCTAATGGCAAATTACTCTTTGACAATAGAGCGATTGCTAGTTGCGATTTAAACCTTGGTTATAGAGCGATTGCTAGTGGCGCATTACTTTACTCCTTGGTAATAGAGCGATTGCTTGTGGCGCAGTTTTCCTTGGCAATAGAGCGATTGCTAATGGCGAATCACTCCTTATTATAGAGCGATTGCTAGTGGCGAATTACTTCTTGATAATAGAGCGATTGCTGTGGCAAATTACTCCTTGGTAATAGAGCGAGTGCTAGTGGCAATTTACTCCTTGGTCATAGAGCGATTGCTAGTAGCTAATTAATTCTTGGTAATAGAGCGATTGCTAGTGGCAAATTACTCCTTGGTAATAGAGCGATTGCTAGTGGCAAATAACTCCTTGATAATGGAGCGATTGCTGGTGGTTGAATTTTTCTTTGGTAATAAAGCGAGTGCTAGAGGCGAATTACTCCTTGGTAGTAGAGCGATTGCAAGTGGCGAATTACTCCTTTTTAAAAAAGCGATTGCTAGTGGCAATTTACTCCTTGGTAACAGAGCGAGTGCTAGTGGCGAATTACTCGTTGGTAATAGATCAATTACTAGTGGCGAATTAATTCTTGGTAATAGAGCGATTGCTAGTGGCAAATTACTCCTTGGTAATCGAGCGATTGCTTGTGGTGCAATACTCCTTGGCAATAGGGAGATTGCTAATGGCGAATTACTCCTTGGCAATAGAGCGATTGCTAGCTGCGATTTACTCCTTGGTAATAAAGTGATTGTTAGTGATGAATTACTCCTTAGTAATAGAGCGATTGCTAATGGCGAATTAATCCACGGTAATAAAGCGATTGCTAGTGGCGAATAACTCCTTGGTAACAGAGCGATTGCTAGTGCCGAATTACTCCTTGGTAATAGAGCGATTGCTAGTGGCGAATTACTCCTTGATAGCAGAGCGATTGCTAGTGACGAATTACTCCTTGGTAATAGAGCGATTGCCAACTGCGAATTACTCCTCGCTAAGAGAGTGATTGCTAGTGGCGAATAACTCCTTGGTAATAGAGCGATTGCATGTGTCGATTTACTCCTTAGTAGTAGAGTGATTGCTAGTGGCGAATCATTTCTTAATAATAGAGCGATTGCTAGTGGCGAATTTTTCCTTGGTAATCGAGTGAGTGCTAGTGGCGAATTAATTTTTGGTGATAGAGCGAATGCTAGTGGCTAATTACTCTTTGGTAATAGAGCAACTGCTAGTGGTGAATTTTCCTTGGTAATAGAGCGATTGCTAGTGGCGAAATACTTTACTCCTTGGTGATAGAGTGATTGCTAGTGGCGATTTACTTCTTGGTAATGGAGCGATTGCTAGTGGCAAATTACTCCTTGATAATCGAGCGATTGCTAGAGGCGAATTACTCCTTCGTTTAAGAGCGATTGCTAGTGGCGAATTACTCCTTGGTAGTAGAGCAATTGCTTGTGGCGAATTACTCCTTACTAATAGAGCGATTGCTAATGGCGATTTACTCCTTGGTAATAGAGCGAGTGCTAGTGGCGAATAACTTCTTGGTAATAGAGCGATTGCTAGTGGCGAATTAATTCTTGGTAATAGAGCGATTGCTGACGGCAAATTACTTCTTGGGAATAAAGCGATTGCTTGGGGCGCATTACTCCTTGGCAATTGGGCGATTGCTAATGGCGAATTACTCCTCGGAAATAGAGCGATTGCTAGTTGCGATTTACTGCTTGATAATAGATCGATTGCAGGGGCGAATTACTCTTTATAATAAACGATTGCAGATGCGAATTACTCCTTGGTAATAGAGCGATTGCTAGCGCCGAATAACTTCTTGGTAACAAAGCGCTTGCTAGTGGCGAATTACTCCTTATTAATAGAGCGATTGCTAGTGGTGAATTACTCCTTGGTAATACAGCGATTGCTAGTGGCGAATTACTCCTTGGTAATAGAGCGATTGCTTATTGCGAATTAATCCTCGGTAATAGAGCGATTGCTGGTGGCGAATTACTCTTTAGTAAAAGAGCGATGCTTGTGGCGATTTACTCATTGGTAGTAGAGCGATTGCTGGTAGCGAATTATTCCTTGGTAATAGAGCTATTGCTTGTGGCGAATTACTCTTTGGTAATCAAGCGATTGCTAGTGGTGAATCACTTCTTTATAATAGAGCGTTTGCTAGTGATGAATTACTCCTTGGTAATGAGCGGGTGCTATTGGCGAATTACTCCTTGGTAATAGAGCGATTTCTAGTGGCGAATTAATTCTTGGTAATAGAGCGATTGCTAGTGGCACATTACTCCTTGGTAATCGAGTTATTGCTGGAGGCGATTACTCCTTGATAATAGAGCAAGTGCTAGTGGCAATTTACTCCTTGGTAATAGAGCGATTGCTAATTGCAAATCACTCCATGGTAATAGAGCGATTGCGTGTGGCGATTTACTCCTTGGTAATAGAGCGATCGCTTATGGCGATTTACTTCTTGGTAATATAGCGATAACCAGTGGTGAAATACTCCTTGGCAATAGAGCGGTTGCTATTGGCGATTACTTCTTGGTATTAGAGCGATTGCTAGTGGATATTTACTCGTTGGTAATAGAGCGATTGCTAGTAGCGAAATAATTCTTGGTAATAGAGCGAGAGCTAGTGGCAAATTTTTCCCTCGCAATAGAGCGATTGCTAGTGGCGATTTACTCCTTGGCAATAAAGCGATTGCTAGTGGGGAATTACTCCTCGGTAATAGAGTGATCGCTAGTGGCGAATTACTCATTGGTAATAGAGCGATTGCTATTGCCGAATAACTCCTTGGTAACAGAGCAATTGCTAGTGCCAAATTACTCGTTGGTAATAGAGCGATTGCTATTGGCTAATTACTCCTTGGTATTAGAGCGATTGCTAGTGGCAATTTAATCCTTGGTAGTAGAGCGATTGCTAGTAGCGAATTACTCCTTGGTAATTGAGCGATTGCTAGTGGCAAATTACTCCTTGGTAATAGAGCGATTGCTAGTGGCGAATAACTCCTCGGTAATAGAGCGATTGCTTGTGACTCATTACTCCTTGGTAATAAGGCGATTGCTAGTGACGAATAACTCCTTGGTAATAGAGCGATTGTTTGTGGCGCATTACTCCTTGGTAATAGGGCGATTGCTAGTTGCAATTTACTCCTTGGTAATAGTGCGATTGCTAGTGGTGAATTACTCATTGGTAAAAGAGCGATTGCTAGTGACAAATTACTCCTTGGTAATAGAGCGATTGCTAGTGCCGAATAACTCATTGGTAACAGAGCGATTGCTAGGGCCGAATTACTCCTTGATAATAGAGCGATTGCTAGTCGCGAACTACTCTTTGGTAATAGAGCGATTGCAAGTAACGAATTACTCCTTGGTAATTGAGCGATTGCTAATTGCGAATTACTCCTCGCTAGAAGAGTGATTGCTAGTGGTGAATTAGTCCTTGGTAATTGAGTGATTGCTAGCGGCAAATTACTCCTTGGTAGTAGAGCGATTGCTAGTGGCGAATAACTCCTTGGTAACAGAGCGATTGCTTGTGCCGAAATACTCCTTGATAATAGAACGATTGCTAGTGGCGAATTACTCCTTGGTAATAGAGCGATTGCTTGTGGGAATTACTCCTTGTTATAGAGCGATTGCTAGTGGCGAATTACTTCTTGATAATAGAGCGATTGCTAGTGGCGAATTACTCCTTGGTAGTAGAGCGAGTGCTAATTGCGATTTATTCCTCGGTAATAGAGCGATTGCTGGTGGCGAATTACTCCTTGGTAAAAGAGCGATTGCGTGTGGCGATTTACTCCTTAGTAGTAGAGCGATTGCTGGTAGTGAATTATTCCTTGGTAATAGAGCTATTGCTTGTGGCGAATTACTCCTTGGTAATAGAGCGATTGCTAGTAGTGAATTACTTCTTGATAATAGAGCGGTTGCTAGTGATGAATTACTCCTTGGTAATGAGCGGTGCTATTGGCGAATTACTCCTTGGTAATAGGAGCGATTGCTAGTGGCGAATTAATTCTTGGTAATAGAGCGATTGCTAGTGGCAAATTACTCCTTGGTAATAGAGTTATTGCTGATGGCGATTACTCCTTGATAGTATAACGAGTGCTAGTGGCAATTTACTCCTTGGTAATAGAGCGATTGCTAATTGCAAATCACTCCTTTGTAATAGAACGATTGCGTGCGGCGATTTACTCCTTGGTAGTAGAGCAATTGCTAGTGGCAAAATACTCCTTGGTAATCGAGCGATTGCTTGTGGCGAATTACTCCTTGGTAATAGAGCGATTGCTAATTGCAAATCACTCCTTTGTAATAGAGCGATTGCGTGTGGCGATTTACTTCTTGTTAGTAGAGCAATTGCTAGTGGCGAATTACTCCTTCGTAATAGAGCGATTGCTAGTGGCGAATTACTCTTTGGTAATAGAGCGATTGCTATTGCCGAATAACTCCTTGGTAACAGAGCAATTGCTAGTGCCGAATTACTCGTTGGTAATAGAGCGATTGCTAGTGGCGAATTACTCCTTGGTATTAGAGCGATTGCTAGTGGCAATTTACTCCTTGGTAGTAGAGCGATTGCTAGTAGCGAATTACTACTTGGTAATAGAGTGATTGCTAGTGGCAAATTACTTCTTGGTAATAGAGCGATTGCTAGTGGCGAATAACTCCTCGGTAATAGAGCGATTGTTTGTGACTCATTACTCCTTGGTAATAAGGCGATTGCTAGTAGCGAATAACTCCTTGGTAATAGAGTGATTGCTTGTGGCGCATTACTTCTTGGTAATAGGTCGATTGCTAGTGGTGAATAACTCATTGGTAATGGAGCGATTGCTAGTGACAAATTACTCCTTGGTAATAGAGCGATTGCCAGTGGCGATTTACTCCTTGTCAATAAAGCGATTGCTTGTCGCGAATTACTCCTTGGTAATAGAGCGATTGCTAGTAACGAATTACTCCTTGGTAATTGAGCGATTGCTAATTGCGATTTACTCTTCGCTAGAAGAGTGATTGCTAGTGGCAAATTAGTCCTTGGTAATTGAGCGATTGCTAGCGGCAAATTACTCCTTGGTAGTAGAGCGATTGCTAGTGGCGAATAACTCCTTGGTAACAGAGCGATTGCTTGTGCCGAAATACGCCTTGGTAATGGAGTGATTGCTGGGGGCGAATTATTCCTTGGTTAAAGAGCGATTGCTTGTGGCGAATTACTCCTTGGTAATAGAGCGATTGCTAATTGCAAATCACTCCTTTGTAATAGAGCGATTGCGTGTGGCAATTTACTCCTTAGTAGTAGAGCAATTACTAGTGGCGAATTACTCCTTGGTAATAGAGCGATTGCTTGTGGGAATTACTCTTTATAATAGAGCGATTGCTAGTGGCGAATAACTTCTTGATAATAGAGCGATTGCTAGTGGCGAATTACTCTTTGGTAATAGAGTGAGTGCTAGTGGCAATTTACTCCTTGGTAAGAGAGCGATTGCTGGTAGCTAATTAATTCTTGGTAATAGAGCGATTGCTAGTGGCAAATTGCTCTTTGGTAAGAGAGCGATTGCTAGTGGCAAATTACTCCTTGATGATGGAGCGATTGCTGGTGGTTGAATTTTTCCTTGCTAATGAAGCGAGTGCTAGAGGCAAATTACTCTTTGGTAGTAGAGCGATTGCTAATGGCGAATTACTCCTTGGTAATAGAGCGATTGCTCGTGGCGATTTACTCTTTGGTAATAGAGCGAGTGCTAGTGTCGAATTACTCCTTGGTAATAGAGCGATTGCTAGTGGCGAAATAATTCTTGGTAATCGAGCGATTGCTAGTGGGAAATTACTCCTTGGTAATCGAGCGATTGCTTGTGGCGCAATACTCCTTGGCAATAGGGAGATTGCTAATGGCGAATTACTCCTTGGTAATAGAGCGATTGCTAGCTGTGATTTACTCCTTGGTAATGAAGCGATTGCTAGTGGTGAATTACTCCTTAGTAGTAGAGCGATTGCTAATGGCGAATTAATCATCGGTAATAGAGCGATTGCTATTGGCGAATTACTTCTTGGTAACAGAACGATTGCTAGTGCCAAATTACTCCTTGGTAATAGAGCGATTGCTAGTGGCGAATTACTTCTGGTAGTAGAGCGATTGCTAGTTCCGAATACTCCTTGGTAATAGAGCGATTGCCAACTGCGAATTACTCCTCGCTAAAAGAGTGATTGCTAGTGGCGAATAACTCCTTGATAGAGAGCGATTGCGTGTAGCGATTTACTCCTTGTTAGAAGAGCGATTGCTAGTGGCGAATCACTCCTTGGTAATAGAGCGATTGCTTGTGACGAAATACTCTTTGGAATTAGAGCGATTTCTAGTGGCGAATCATTTCTTAATAATAATGAAGCGATTGCTAGTGGCGAATTAATTCTTGGTGATAGAGCGATTGCTAGTGGCTAATTACTCTTTGGTAATAGAGCAACTGCTAGTGGTGAATTACTCCTTGGTAATAGAGCGATTGCTAGTGGCGAAATACTTTACTCCTTGGTGATAGAGCGATTGCTATTTTCGATTCACTTCTTGGTAATAGAGCGATTGCTAGTGGCAAATTACTCCTTGATAATCGAGCGATTGCTAGTGGCAAATTACTCCTTCGTATATGAGCGATTGCTAGTGGCGAATTACTCGTATATGAGCGATTGCTAGTGGCGAATTACTCCTTGGTAATAGAGCAATTGCTAGTGGCGAATTACCCCTTACTAATAGAGCGATTGCTAATGGCGATTTACTCCTTGGTAATAGAGCGAGTGCTAGTGGCGAATAACTTCTTGGTAATAAAGCGATTGCTAGTGGCGAATTAATTCTTGGTAATAGAGCGATTGCTAACGGCAAATTACTTCTTGGTAATAAAGCGATTGCATGTGGCGCATTACTCCTTGGCAATAGGGCGATTGCTATTGGCGAATTACTCCTCGGTAACAGAGCGATTGCTAGTTGCAATTTACTGCTTGGTAATAGAGCGATTGCTGGGGGCGAATTACTCTTTGGTAATTAACGATTGCAGTGGCGAATTACCCCTTGGTAATAGAGCGATTGCTAGCGCCGAATAACTCCTTGGTAACAAAGCGCTTGCTAGTGGCGAATTACTCCTTATTAATAGAGCGATTGCTAGTGGAGAATTACTCCTTGGTAATACAGCGATTGCTAGTGGTGAATTACTCCTTGGTAATATAGCAATTGCTAATTGCGAATTAATCCTCGGTAATAGAGCGATTGCTGGTGGCAAATTACTCCTTGGTAAAAGAGCTATTGCTTGTGGCGAATTACTCTTTGGTAATAGAGCGATTGCTAGTGGTGAATTACTTCTTGATAATAGAGCGGTTGCTAGTGATGAATTACTCCTTGGTAATGAGCGGGTGCTATTGGCGAATTACTCCTTGGCAATAGAGCGATTGCTAGTGGCGAAATAATTCTTGGTAATAGAGCGATTGCTAGTGGCAAATTACTCCTTGGTGATAGAGCGATTGCTAATTGCAAATCACTCCTTGATAATAGAGCGATTGCGTGTGGCGATTTACTCCTTGGTAGAAGAGTAATTGCTAGTGGCGAATTACTCCTTGGTAATAGAGCGATCGCTTGTGGAGAATTACTCCTTGGTAATAGAGCGATTGCTAATTTCAAATCACTCCTTTGTAATAGAGCGATTGCGTGTGGCGATTTACTCCTTGGTAGTAGAGCAATTGCTAGTGGCGAATTACTCCTTCGTAATAGAGCGATTGCTAGTGGCAATTCACTTCTTGGTAATATAGCGATAACCAGTGGTGAATTACTCCTTGGCAATAGAGCGGTTGCTATTGGCGATTACTTCTTGGTATTAGAGCGATTGCTAGTGGATATTTACTCGTTGGTAATAGAGCGATTGCTAGTGGCGATTTACTCCTTGGTAATAGGGCGAGTGCTAGAGGCGAATTACCCCTTGGTAATAGAGCGATTGCTTGTAGCAAATTAATTCTTGGTAATTAGGCGATTGCTAGTGGCAAATTCTTCCCTCGCAATAGAGCGATTGCTAGTGGCGATTTACTCCTTGGCAATAAAGCGATTGCTAGTGGTGAATTACTCCTTGGTAATAGAGTGATTGCTAGTGGCGAATTACTCTTGGTAATAGAGCGATTGCTAGTGCCGAATAACTCCTTGGTAACAGAGCAATTGCTAGTGCCGAATTACTCGTTGGTAATAGAGCGATTGCTAGTGCCGAATTACTCCTTGGTATTAGAGCGATTGCTAGTGGCAATTTACTCCTCGGTAGTAGAACGATTGCTAGTAGCGAATTACTCCTTGGTAATAGAGCGATTGCTAGTGACAAATTACTCCTTGGTTATAGAGCGATTGCTAGTGGCGAATAACTCCTCGGTAATAGAGCGATTGCTTGTGACTCATTACTCCTTGGTAATAAGGCGATTGCTAGTGGCGAATAACTCCTTGGTAATAGAGCGATTGCTTGTGGCGCATTACTCCTTGGTAATAGGGCGATTGCTAGTTGCAATTTACTCCTTGGTAATAGTGCGATTGCTAATTGCGATTTATTCCTCGGTAATAGAGCGATTGCTGGTAGCGAATTACTACTTGGTAAAAGAGCGATTGCGTGTGGTGATTTTCTCCTTGGTAGTGGAGCGATTGCTGGTAGCGATTTATCCCTTGGTAATAGAGCTATTGCTTGTGGCGAATTACTCCTTGGTAATAGAGCGATTGCTAGTGGTGAATTACTTCTTGATAATAGAGCGGTTGCCTGTGATGAATTACTCCTTGGTAATGAGCGGGTGCTATTGGCGAATTACTCCTTGGTAATAGGAGCGATTGCTAGTGGCGAATTAATTCTTGGTAATACAGCGATTGCTAGTGGCAAATTACTCCTTGGTAATAGAGTTATTGCTGGTGGCGATTACTCCTTGATAATAGAGCGAGGGCTAGTGGCAATTTACTCCTTGGTAATAGAGCGATTGCTAATTGCAAATCACTCCTTTGTAATAGAGCGATTGCGTGTGGCGATTTACTCCTTGGTAGTAGAGAAATTGCTAGTGGCGAATTACTCCTTGGTAATAGAGCGATCGTTTGTGGCGAATTACTCCTTGGTAATAGAGCGATTTCTAATTGCAAATCACTCCTTTGTAATGGAGCGATTGCGTGTGGCGATTTACTTCTTGGTAGTAGAGCAATTGCTAGTGGCGAATTACTCCTTCGTTATAGAGCGATTGCTAAAGGCAATTGACTTCTTGGTAATATAGCGATAACCAGTGGTGAATTACTCCTTGGCAATAGAGCGTTTGCTATTGGCGATTACTTTTTGGTATTAGAGCGATTGCTAGTGGATATTTACTCGTTGGTAATTGAGCGATTGCTAGTGGCGATTTACTCCTTGGTAATAGAGCGAGTGCTAGAGGCGAATTACTCCTTGGTAATAGAGCGATTGCTAGTAGCGAATAAATACTTGGTAATAGAGCGATTGCTAGTGGCAAATTATTCCCTCGCAAGAGAGCGATTGCTAGTGGCGATTTACTCCTTGGCAATAAAGCGATTGCTAGTGGCAATTTACTCCTTGGTGGTAGAGCGATTGCTAGTAGCGAATTACTCCTTGGTAATAGAGCGATTGCTAGTGGCAAATTACTCCTTGGTAATAGAGCGATTGCTAGTAGCGAATAACTCCTCGGTAATTGAGCGATTGCTTTTGACTCATTACTCCTTGGTAATAAGGCGATTGCTAGTGGCGAATAACTCCTTAGTAATAGAGCGATTGCTTGTGGCGCATTACTCCTTGGTAATAGGGTGATTGCTTGTTGCGATTCACTCCTTGGTAATAGTGCGATTGCTAGTGGTGAATAACTCATTGGTAATGGAGCGATTGCTAGTGAGAAATTACTCCTTGGTAATAGAGCGATTGCTAGTGCCGAATAACTCCTTGGTAACAGAGCGATTGCTAGAACCGAATTACTCCTTGATAATAGAGCGATTGCTAGTCGCGAATTACTCCTTGGTAATAGAGCGATTGCTAGTAACGAATTACTCCTTGGTAATTGAGCGATTGCTAATTGCGAAAAACTCCTCGCTAGTAAATTGATTGCTAGTGGCGAATTAATTCTTGGTAATAGAGCGATTGCTAGTGGCAAATTACTCTTTGGTAATAGAGTTATTGCTGGTGGCGATTACTCCTTGATAATAGAGCGAGTGCTAGTGGTAATTTACTCCTTGGTAATAGAGCGATTGCTAATTGCAAATCACTCCTTTGTAATAGAGCGACTGCGTGTGGCGATTTACTCGTTGGTAGTAGAGCAATTGCTAGTGGCGAATTACTCCTTGGTAATAGAGCGATCGCTTGTGGCGAATTACTCCTTGGTAATAGAGCGATTGCTTATTGCAAATCACTCCTTTGTAATAAAGCGATTGCGTTTGGCGATTTACTTCTTGGTAGTAGAGCAATTGCTAGTGGCGAATTACTCCTTTGTAATAGAGCGATTGCTAGCTGCGATTTACTTCTTGGTAATATAGCGATAACCAGTGGTGAATTACTCTTTGGCAATAGAGCGGTTGCCATGGGCGATTACTTCTTGGTATTAGAGCGATTGCTAGTGGATATTTACTCGTTGGTAATAGAGCGATTGCTAGTGGCGATTTACTCCTTGGTAATAGAGCGAGTGCTAGAGGCGAATTACTCCTTGGTAATAGAGCGATTGTTAGTAGCGAATTAATTCTTGGTAATAGAGCGATTGCTAGTGGCAAATTCTTCCCTCGCAATAGAGCGTTTGCTAGTGGCGATTTACTCCTTCTCAATAAAGCGATTGCTAGTGGTGAATTACTCCTTCTTAATAGAGTGATTGCTAGTGGCGAATTTATCTTTGGTAATAGAGCGATTGCTATTGCCGAATAACTCCTTGGTAACAGAGCAATTGCTAGTGCCGAATTACTCGTTGGTAATAGAGCGATTGCTAGTAACGAATTACTCCTTGGTATTAGAACGATTGCTAGAGGCAATTTACTCCTTGGTAGTAGAGCGATTGCTAGTAGCGAATTACTCCTTGGTAATAGAGCGATTGCTAGTGGCAAATTACTCCTTGGTAATAGAGCGATTGCTATTGGCAAATAACTCCTCGGTAATAGAGCGATTGCTTGTGACTCATTACTCCCTGGTAATAAGGCGATTGCTAGTAGTGAATAACTCCTTGGTAATAGAGCGATTGCTTGTGGCGAATTACTCCTTGGTAGTAGAGCAATTGCTAGTGGCGAATTACTCCTTGATAATAGAGCGATTGCTATTCGCGAATTACTCCTTGGTTAAAGAGCGATTGCTTGTGGCGAATTACTCCTTGGTAATAGAGCGAATGCTAATTGCAAATCACTCCTTTGTAATAGAGCGATTGCGTGTGGCAATTTACTCCTTGGTAGTAGAGCAATTGCTATTGGCGAATTACTCCTTGGTAATAGAGTGATTGCTTGTGGGAATTACTCCTTATTATAGAGCGATTGCTAGTAGCGAATAACTTCTTGATAATAGAGCGATTGCTAGTGGCGAATTACTCCTTGGTAATAGAGCGAGTGCTAGTGGCAATTTACTCCTTGGTAATAGAGCGATTGCTAGTAGCTAATTAATTCTTGGTAATAGAGCGATTGCTAGAGGCGAATTACTCCTTGGTAGTAGAGCGATTGGTAGTGGCGAATTACTTCTTGGTAATAGAGCGATTGCTAGTGGCGATTTACTCCTTGGTAATAGAGCGAGTGCTGGTGGCGAATTACTCCTTGGTAATAGAGCGATTGCTAGTGGCGAATTAATTCTTGGTAACAGAGAGATTGCTAGTAGCAAATTACTCCTTGGTAATCGAGCGATTGCTTGTGGCGCAATACTCCATGGCAATAGGGAGATTGATAATGGCGAATTACTCCTTGGTAATAGAGCGATTGCTAGCTGCGATTTACTCCTTGGTAATAAAGCGATTGCTAGTGGTGAATTACTCCTTAGTAATAGAGCGATTGCTAATGGCGAATTAATCCTCGGTAATAGAGCGATTGCTATTGGCGAATAACTCCTTGGTAACAGAGCGATTGCTAGTGACGAATTACTCCTTGGTAATAGAGCGATTGCTAGTGGTGAATTAACTCCTTTTTAGTAGAGCGATTGCTAGTTCTGAATTACTCCTTGGTAATAGAGCGATTGCCAACTGCGAATTACTCGTCGCTAAAAGAGTGATTGCTGGTGGCGAATTACTCCTTGGTAAAAGAGCGATTGCGTGTGGCGATTTACTCCTTGGTAGTAGAGCGATTGCTGGTAGCGAATTATTCCTTGGTAATAGAGCTATTGCTTGTGGCGAATTACTCCTTGGTAATAGAGCGATTGCTAGTAGTGAATTACTTCTTGATAATAGAGCGGTTGCTAGTGATGAATTACTCCTTGGTAATGAGCGGGTGCTATTGGCAAATTACTCCTTGGTAATAGGAGCGATTGCTTATTGCAAATCACTCCTTTGTAATAGAGCGATTGCGTGTGGCGATTTACTCCTTGGAAGTAGAGCAATTGCTAGTGGCGAATTACTCCTTGGTAATAGAGCGAT